>CAJNJA010015315.1:0-11811 GCA_905231915.1 Symbiodinium necroappetens | reverse complement strand
AGGGTTCCTTTAAGGGCTCCTTTTAACCAAGAACCCAGAAACTGAGGAGCTTGCTATCTATGGCTTGGAGTTTCCAGCGACTGGGTGCTGGAGGCTCTTCGTTGTTTCCGCTGTGTTCTTACTTAGGGTTTAGGGGTTAGGGTTGAGGGGTTTGGGGTTTAGGGTTCAGGGTTTAAGGTTTAGGGATGAGGGGGAGGTCTTAGTAGTTGAATGAGTACACTTTCAACCTTTTGCGATATCATGATCCCTTATAAAACTGAAAGTGTGCACTTTTTATGTGCTTATGAACTCAGCAGCTAAGTAGGGTATAGGGTTTAGGGTTTCGGGAAATTCGAAAAGGGCTCCTTTGAGATTGAGGTTTGTTTAACGGGTTAAGGGTTGTATGAGGGCTTTAATGATTAGTCGTACCTTTCCTTAGGTTCCTGGTCTTATCTTTTGTTATAGCCCCGCAAACCATGTTCGAGTATTTTGAGGCTCTTAATTGCTAAAGGGTCCTGGGTTTAGTTAGTAGTTAGTAGTCGGATAGCAGTTACTAGTCACTTGCCAGTAGCTAGTAGTAAGTAGCAAGCAGCAAGTAGGCAGTGTTAACAAGGTAACTCTAACATGTCTACCTTCTCGCCGAGGACCTTACTGTTGAGCCCCCTCTAGTGCAGGAATAGCAAGGGGGGCGGAGCAACACAGGCAAGCTACCACGGAGAGGAGGCGAACCCTAAACCCTAAACCAAGCCCTTAACCCCTAAACCAATAGAACCCTCTGTCGGCCCCCGAAATGACACCCTTGGTGTTGGCCGCTGTGCTTTTTCTGCTGAGAGAGATGGCCCTCAAGGTAGTTCTCTAAACTAGGGTCTATTTTAGTGTCCCTGTTACAAGGGAGCCGTACACAAATTAACGGACCTAAAAAGGGACACCAATTTAGAGAACTACCGCTCAGTCCTTTATTATGTGTCCTAATCCTAAGATGTTTTGCAACGTTGACTGGGATACTCGAAAGCTGCAGCCCAAGACCGTCAAAGCTCTACAGGGTTTAGGGTTCAGGGTCTACTAAACAACCTCCCGAACGGTTGCTTCACCATGAGTTTCGAGCCGATTGCCGATCTGTTTGCCATGTTCTCCTGCTTTCCTGGATCTATATAGGCTTTACCCTAAATCCTGAAAGACCCTAAACCCTAAAACCCCCAAGCCTCTAAACCCCTAAACTCCTAATCACTAACCCGAAACCCTAAACCCTAAACCTCTAAACCCCTTACAACCCCGAAAAGCCCCAACCCTACCTGTAGTCTCCATTGTAGTTCCTTTTTTTGGTTTAACCAGTTTTATACTAAGGATCCTAAAAGGTAACCAAAAAGGGACTACAATGGAGACTATAGGAAAATCCCGAACCAAAGAGGCGCCCCTGACAGGTTTCAATGCCTTTGAGGCGGTGCTGAGGGCCAACATCGAGATAAGAGGGTGCCGGGCCGCAGAGACAAGCACCCCTTTTTAGGGGTTTAGGGTTTAGGGGCTTAGGGTTTAGGGTTTAGGTGTTAGGGGTTTAGGGTTTAGGGGTTAGGGATTTAGGGGTTTAGGGGTTTAGGCAGTTGGGGGTTTAGGGCTTTAGGGGTGAAGGGAGGTCTTAGTAGCTGAATGAGTACGCTCTAAACCTTTTTTGGGATAATATGAGCCCTCGTGGAGCTGAAAGTGTACACTCTTGTTGCGCTTATGAACTCAATCAGCAGCTAAGACAAGCACCAATTGTTTTGATGAGGGCTCCAAAACAGCCATTAATTAGTGCGATGCAACTCGTCATGAGCAGAAAACGCAGAGTACAGCAGTTTAAGGTAAACCCTAAACCCTAGACCCTAAACCCTAAACCCTATACCCTACTGGAAGATGAGTCCTGAAGTTTGTGGTCATTGGTCTGAGTGCATGCAGTAAAAGGGTAGGCTTGCGAGTTATCGAACAGTCCGTTGCACTCAAACCCTAAACCCGAATTAAACCCGAAGCCCTAAGCCCTAAACCGTTAAAAAGTCTTCAGGGTTGCGCTCAGCCGGCACAGCGTCCTGCTTTTGTCCCACCTTAGGGGCATCTAGGGCCGGTTTACGGTTTAGATCTAGGGTCTAGGCTTTCCTACTAGTAGATTAGGTTCATGTAAGGCCCTTCAGACATAGAATAATGTCTTTGTACTATAGTGATACTATAGTGGTAGTAGGAACCCTTAGAAAGAGTTTGGGCAGTAATGCAGAGAATTGGGGATTGCTAGGTTTTTTGTTGACTTCTTGGATCCCCCTCCCGTTAATTCTAGCACGTTTTCAGGTGGGTAGTTACCGTTATAGGAGCCTTATGGAAGGAATATATATATATATACACATACCCTAAACTGCCCACCTGTAGTTTCCTTTAAGTAATTTATAGATCCCATACTTGCTCAAACTTGCCGAGGCTGACAGCTGCAGATGTGGAACTGAGCCAAAAGGGTCCACTGGAATGGGCTGCTGCCAACAAATCGTCTTAGGCTCTTAGAGCTTTGGGGTTTAGAGTTTCGAGTTCCGACCTACTGCACATCAAAAAGCTGCTGATGGAATGGCTAGTCGAATGCTTTTCGCGTAGTTCCTTCCATAAACCCTAAACCCTAAACCCTAAGCTGCCACCAATGCCTAGGCAGAGTGCCCCCCGGTTGCTTTCCAACGTTTGTCGAATTATCAAAGGCCCCTACACCCCATACTATCCTCAAGCCGAGCCCTAAAGCCAATCCTAAACCCTAAACTTTTTGGAACCCTGCAAAGCCTTAAAACACCACGCGTAAGACTCTTCAACGCCCAGCACCCCGATCCACGAAACCCCCCAAGGTTCTAAACCCTAAACCCCTAAACACTAAACCCTAAAACCCTAAACCCCTAAACCCCTAAACCCCTAAACCCTAAACCCTAAACCCAAGGTTTAGGTGTTAGAGTGTCAAACTCTCCGAGCTCGAAGATCCTTGGTAGTATTAGGTTAGGTCGTGTGGTTTAGGGTTTAGGGGTTTAGGGTTTAGGGGTTTAGGGGTTTAGGGTTTAGGGGTTTAGGGGTTTAGGGGTTTAGGGTTTAGGGTGAGGGAGATCCCTTAAAGGGCACCCTTCTAAAGCCTACTTTTGGCTCTCTTAAAAGGCACCTTATTGAGAGGGTCTATATCTCCCAGGATCCCCCTAATTCTAGGACATTTGCAGGTGGGTAGTTACCGTTATAAGAGCCTTGTAGAAGGTCTATATACCTTCTAGAAGCCTTGTAGAAGCCCTATATACCCTAAACTCCCCACCTGTAGTATCCTTTAATTAGAGGGGACCCTTTCTCAAGCCCATTTCTGGCTCTCTTTCAAGGGGCCGGATTGAGAGGGTCTATATCTCCCAGGGTCCCCCTAATCCTAACTCCGAAGATCAACCCTAAACCTGAAACCCTAAACCCTAAACCCTACACCACGAAACCCCAGAATCTTTATCGATTTTCTACCCCCTTAATCCTAACTCCTAGAAGACTGAGTCAGGAAGAGCAGCACAAAGCGGAGCTCCAGGTGGATGGGTGAGTGGCCTCTTAGGAATATAGGGCCTCAAGAACCACCAATACTATTTCGGGGGATCCTTATAAATCTGTATGTTTGTATGTATATGTGTGCTCCTCTTCCCCAGCTCTGATGGTTCAGAGCGCATCGTGTCATCCTTATTTATAAATATACGATCATGGACCCCAGAAGCCCTATTCTAATTACTGAGGCCCCTGCTTGAAGCCTTTAGAATTATGGATTCGGGTCTACCCTAAACCCTACCTAGACCCTTAAATGTAGTACCTTTTTTTTGGTTACCTTAGTTTCTTATTATAGGATCCTAACCATAAAATAGGTCATCCAATAAAAGCTACTACATTTAAGGGTCTAGGTAATCCCTGAGCCATGGTTGTTAGGCAACCTATCGGGATTCCAAACCCCCTGAACCCTAAACCCTAATATGGCGCGCCCCTAAACCAGATCCTACATGCCGAGACCCGAAGTCGAAGGGCCGCGATGCCTAAACCCAAAGCCCTACCTGAGAATCCAAAAACCATCACCTACTAGCCCTAAACCCTAAACTGCACTTTTAAAAAGTAACCCTAACACTAATTTTGTAGGGTGGGGCCTAGGTTTGATGAGCTCTAGGGTTTAGCGCTTGCTTTTTTTTGTAGCTTTGGTGGCTCAGGGTTTTATTTGTTTGTGAGTTTTGTGTGTCGCGTTGTTTAGAAGATTTTGAAGGGCTTAGGGTTTATGACTTGTGAGCTTTGCGTCTAGAGTGTAGTCTGGGACATTTTCAGGCGGGTAGTTACCGTTATAGGAGCCTTATAGAAGGTCTACAGACCGTATAGAAGCCTTATAGAAGCCCTATATTCCCTAAACTCCCCACCTGTAGTTTCCTTTAATATAAGTAGGGTTTCGCTTAGGGTAACCCCGCTTAGTGGATTTGCAACCCCAAGTAATAACCCACTTACTAAGTCCCCTGAGCCCTTAAGTAATTAAGTAAGCCCTCGAACCCTAAACTGTGAACCCCAAAACCCTAAACCCTATAACCCTAAAGCCGGCTTACGTAGGCCCTCGATTCAAAAGCTAGGCAACACTGCCTCAGTTCGTTGCGTTGTATCAGTACGTAAAGGCTCGGACAGGTGGCTTTCCGCATGGAGCAGAGTCTCAGACAATCAGGGACCCTAGTATATACCTGTAGTCTCCATTGTAGTTCCTTTTTTTGGTTTAACCAGTTCTATAGTAAGGATCCTAAAAGGTAACCCCAAAAGGAACTACAATGGAGACTATAGGTAGAGTTTAAGGCTGCCAAGAGTTAGAGTCGAGGGTTGTACGTTTAGGGTTTTGTAAACAGTGTATTCCTCCCTAAACCCTAAGCCCTAAACCTTAAATCCCTAAACCCTAAACCCTCTACCTTAAAGCCGAAACCCCAAACCCAAAAAACCAACTAAGCAACCTAAGCGAAAGCTCCGAACCCGTCTGTTGATGATACAAATCCTGCATTACCTTAAGGGCCCTAAATTCTATGGGAATTATGGTATAATCCTTATTTATGGTGTAATGCAGGATTCATATCATCAACCCTAAACCCTAAACCCTAAAAACCCTAAAACCCTAAGCCCTACAACCCTAAAACCCTGAAACCCTTTAAACTCCATAAACCCCATAAACCCCACAAGCCCTAAACCCTAAACCCTATAAACCCCAGAAACCCTAAAAACCCTAAAGCCCTAAAGCCCCAAAGGCCGAAACCGTTCCACCCCATAGGCGAAGCTCCAGCACATGGAGCACAAGATGGTTCAGGGCAAGCAGGTGGGAGATGAGGGTTTTAGGGAACCCTGGGTTTAGGCTTTAGGGTTTGGGGCTTGGGGGGTTTAGGGTTTTAGGGTTTAGGGTTTAGTGTGTGGCAGATTAGACTGTAGGGGGTTCAGGGGTTTAGGGTTTTAGGGTTTGTTTAGGGGTTTAGGGCTTTAGGGTGTAGGGCTTCAGGGGTTTAGGGTATAGGGGGTTTAGGGCTTTAGGGGTTTAGGGCTTTAGGGGCTTAGGGTTTTAGGGTGTAGGGGTTTAGGTCTTTAGGGGTTTAGGGTTTTAGGGTGTAGGGGTTTAGGTCTTTAGGGGTTTAGGGTTTTAGGGTGTAGGGGTTTAGGGTCTAGGGGTTTAGGGGATTAGGGGTGTAGCTGCCGGATTAGGGAACTTAGTATGCCCGGTTACATAAGCGTTTGGGGGGTTACATAAGGAACTACAACTATAGTTAGTTGATTAAGACCCCTATCTACTGAGTCGCATGATCCTTCAATTCAAGCTGGGGATTAAGGGTTTCGTGCTTAGGCCCTAGTACTGCGCAGAATACCGTTAACCTCATCACTAAAACCTAGACCCTAAGCCCTTAAACCCTAAACCCTTAAACCCTAAACCTTAAACCCTGAACCCTTAAACCCTTAAGCCCTAAACCCTAAACCCTTAAACCATTAAGCCCTAAACCCCTAAACCCTTAAGCCCTAAGCCCTAAAATGCTCCCGCTCTCACCCCTCCGTGTGCGCTGCAGGGTTGAGGTTGCCATGATTAGGGGATACAGGACTTGGGGTTCAGGGCTTGGGTTTAGGGTTTAGGGTGAGCGTTTAGGATTTAGGGTGTTGTTGTCGTGCAGAATTTGCGGCTTTTTCTCGGTTCTAGGTGGCACGGTTTAGGGTTTTGGGTTTTGGATTTAGGGTTCAGGATTTAGGGTTTAGGTATCAGGGCCATGGTGATCATTGAACGTAACACCATCACGAGCACGACGACAGCCAACATATTCTTCAGCTGCAGGGGCTAACATACTTTCACAACGGATAGGACTGATGTCGGCACAGCCTTTGTATAGAAGCCTATATAAGTACCAATATTCTTCCGAGGGCTCCTTATCATAATCATATTATAAAGGAGCCCAAAAACCTATTCTAATTATTAAGGCCCCTGTATTTTGTGGATTCAGCTGAATCACTATTTGCGCCCAAACCGTACTCTAACTGTCGACGCCCACGGAGTGCTCCAACCAGTGTCGCCGCATTTTTCAGTCCCCAGGGTGCCTCACCAGACTGAGCTTTGTGCAGGGCGAGTGTATTTTTGAAACCTGGGGCGTAGAGAGAATCCCCGAAAACAATAACACAGATTGCAACTCCGAAGCTGAAACCTAAACCGCTGAACCGCTGCCAGATCATGGAGCAAGCCATCCAGCAAGAGCAGGAGCTGAAGAAGTGTCCGGGCTGCAAGCCAGAAAGGGCCAGCGCTTGCTAGTGCACACAGTACAGATTCCCAATCGAACTCGTTGGACACGCATATGCAACTGAATTGTCGTGGCTTGGCGCTAGGAGAGGCAGAAAGGCAGACAGATTCTCAGGTAGCAGACATAGAAGTGGTGCATGCGTGTTTGTCAGGCAGACGTGGCCAAAAGCACAGATACAGATAAAGACACTGAACATAGACACACACACACAGTTTCATAGACAGACATGGATAGACGGACATGGAAGTGTTATCATGACAATGTTTTACACAGATCCACAAGCATATCTTGAGAGCAATGTGCGCATGTTTGTGCACGCTGTGTGTACAAACGCACTATTCGCCTCCCTAACCCTAAACCCTACCGATTTGCTGGCCTCTTCGCGAGCGAAGCCCTGCATCCCAGGCACGAGAAGCGACTGCGCAAGCAACAGGCCCTGGATCTTTGTATTGTGGGGGCCTTGTCATAGTAACCTAGATTATTTTTGGGGGTTCCTTGTTGGTTATAATTGTCGTATAGTATACCCCCGCCCCCCCCCCCAACCCTATTCTGAGTATGAAGGCCCCTACATCCCTAAACCCTAAACCCTAAACCCTAAAATTGCGTTTCTGTTCCTGATAAAGGGTTGAGGTCAAAGGGAGCTTGAGAGCTTGCAGGCTCAGTGCAGGCTCTGGGAATTTTAGGGCAAGGGTTTAGGGGTTAGGGGTTTAGGGTTTAGGGGTTAGGGGTTAGGGGTTTAGAGCTTAGGGTTTAGGGGTTAGTGGTTAGGGTTTAGGGTTTAGGCGTTAGGGGTTGGGGTTGGGGGTTTAGGGTTTAGGGGTTAGGGTTTAGGGGTGCGGGGAGGTCGTAGTAGCTGAATGAGTGCACTTTAAAGCCTTTTGGGACAATATGACCTCTTGTAGAACTGAAAGTGTACAGTTTTTTGTGCTGATGAACTCAGCAGCTAAGTAGTAAACCAGTTGGAAAAAGGGCTTAGACGGGTTCCAGAAGGTCATAATTAGAGGATAATAAAGGGATTTAAGGTAATCTGAGAATGTTGAAGCTTGATTAGAGTAAAAACCCCAACAAGTTGGAACCGGATTAAGGACAAACAGTGCTGGGATTCCCATGCATCACTCTTAAGGATTGAGGCTATTCGGTTTCCAACCCTGTGGGTCCATAGGTCCATTTTTATCCAGGATCTTCCCCGCGCTCCTCGTCCAGATTCTTGCAGCTGACGGTATTTATAATTAGGTATCAACTACCTTCTTTGGCTGGTGTCTTGCTTAGGGCTTATCCATAGTTCAATTAAGTCCCAACTACCTTCTTTGGCTGGCGTCTTGCTGAGTTAGGGGTTATCCATGGTTAATTAAGTCCCAACTGCCTGATTTCGCTGGTGTCCTGCTTAGGAGCTAGGACTCTTATCTGATTCCGTCTGGACTGCGTTAATGACTATCTGGGCAGTGATCTCAGGATGGGTCCTTGCAGTCTCGCAAAACCCCCCAACCTGAAATCCTCATACAACGTTGTTTCACCCCGATTCCCTGAAGCCCTGCAGCCCTAAACTCCCGAAATCCCCAAACCTAACTCCGAAACTACGAGTTCGGAGCTTCTAGCTCAACCCTCAACCCAAAACCCTAAACTCTAAACCCTAAACCCTAACCCTAAGCCCTAAACCCCTAAACCCTAAGCCCTAAACCCCTAAACCCTAAACCCGAAGCCCTAAACTCAGCAAGAGAGTTCCATGGACAGGAGAGAGAGGCCGAGCTCCGCCAGATAGAGGCCGGAACCCTAGACCCCAATACCCTACAACCCTAAACCCTAAACCCTAAACCCTAAACCCAACCCCAATACCCTACAACCCTAAACCCTGACTATACCCTAAGCCCTAAACCCTAAACCGGGCTTTGGCTGAAGAAGTTCAGGGTTCTATTATGATGGGACCGATCATAGGGTTCTATGAAGGGTTCTCAAGGGGTTATATATATGTATATGTATATGTATATGCATATGTATATGTATATGTATATGTATATGTATATGTATATGTATATGTATATGTATATGTATATGTATATGTATATGTATATGTATATATTACGGCTTAGGTTTTAGGGTTTAGGGTTATATTTGCACCCTAAACCCTAAACCCTATATGTAAGGTTTTTACGGTTGTACGGTTTAGAGTTTATGGGGTTTAGGGCTTCAGGATGTACGGTTGAGACTGCATCCACTCCGACTCCACCTAGCTTCCCGGGGAGCGCTGGGCCAAGGGCGACATCACCGGGGCCAGGCTGCGTCGTCCTCGTCAGCAGCACATGCGGTGAAGAGCGAGAACTTTCTCGGCAAGGAGTTCGGCACCGAAGCCGCCCTAAACCCTAAACCCTAAAACCCTCGGCACCACCGAAGCCAGTGGTCAACACCACGCCATCCGGGCAAACGTTGCTACCAGGGGTTGCAGCATGGGGCGACCTTTGGGGGCCTCGGCCCAAACCCTAAAACCTAAACCCTAAACCCTAAAACCTAAACCCTAAACCCTAAAACCTAAACCCTAAACCCTAAACCCTAAACCCTAAACCCTGATCTTCGTCCTGTGGCCGGGCTGGTCAACTTTGATCTTTCGGCAGCTGCCGACCCGAACTCTGCAGCAGCCGTCAAAAGCAAGGCTTCCGAAGGGGTGGAGGCTTTTGGGGCTTCAGGGTGCAGGGTTTTGGGTTTAGTGACTAAAGTTGAGTGTTGAGGCTCCCTAAACCCTAAACCCCAAACCCTAATGAGGGCTTCAAGGTTTTGGGAGCTCTAGGGTTTATGATTTAGGCTTTAGGGCTTTCGGGCTCGAGAGTTGAGGCTTTCGCGCTTTAGGGTTCAGGGTTCAGGGTTTAGGGTTGAGGGTTTAGGGTTTAGGGGGGTTTAGTTTTAGGGTTTGGGATTGAGGGTTCTGGGTTTAGGGTTGAGGATTTAGGGTTTAGGGGGGTTTAGTGTTAGGATTTGGGATTTAGGGTGCCGGCTTGAGAGTTTAGAGTCTGTAGGTTGAGGCTTTGGGGTTTGGGGGGCTTTGCGGTTTAATGATCATAAGGTTCTAAACCCTAAACCCTAAACCCTAAACCCTAAGCCCTAAGAGCCCTAAACCCTATAAACCCAAAACCCTCCAAACCCTATAGACCCTAAACCCTAAACCCTATAAGCCCTAAACCCTAACCCCTAAAGCGCTGTAAACCCTAAACCCTAAACCTAGAAGCAACCAGAGAACTTAGCGGCCAGGTGTAGTTTCGCTTGTTCCTTTCGGCTTTAGGGTTTTGGGTTTGCGACTGTAGGGTTGGCTCGGGTCGTAGGGCTTTGGGGTTTTAGGGTTTTAGGGTTTAGGGTTTTAGGGTTTTAGGGTTTAGGGCTTTAGGGTTTTAGGGTTTATAGGGTTCAGGGTCTATAGGGTTTAGGGTTTATAGGTTTTGAGGGTTTAGGGTTTATGGGGTTTAGGGTTTATAGGTTTTGAGGGTTTAGGGTTTATGGGGTTTAGGGTTTATAGGGTTTAGGGTTTATGGGGTTTAGGGTTAAGGGTTGTAGGGTTTAAGGTTTTAGGGTTTAGGGTTTAGGGTTTTAGGATCTCAGGGTTTTAGGGTTTAGGGTTAAGGTTTTTAGGGTTTAGGGTTTTAGGGTTTAGGTTTAGGGTTTAGGGTTTTAGGATCTTAGGGTTTTAGGATCTTAGGGTTAAGGGTTTTAGGGTTTATAGGGTTCAGGGTCTGTAGGGTTTAGGGTTTATAGGGTTTGAGGGTTTAGGGCTTTAGGGTTTTAGGGTTTACTGTTGGGTTTATTGGGGTTTAGTTCTCAGAGCTTCACGGTTTGCAGGGGCCTTGTAGCCTGTCCTTTCCAGAGGTTCTTTTAGTAGACAGATCCACGATGAGGGCGTCGAGAAACAAGAGTTCAGTTCAGAGTAGTAGCTAGGGTCTGCGGTAGGGTTTAGTCCCTAAACCCTAAACCCTAAGCCCCTAAACCCCTAGACCCTAAACCCCTAAACCCTAAACCCCTAACCCCTAGACCCTAAACCTGTCTTTCCTCATTCCTCATACTCTGAGTCCCTCGGATCTGATGATGCTGACGGTGCAGGGTCTCTCAGTGTAGGGGTGACTATTTTGAGCGGGGTCAACATATTTTGAGTATTAAGCACTACACTGCGCGACGCTAAGCCTTAAACCCTAAAACCTAAGCCCTAAACCTTAAGTTTAAAACCCCTGGCTCTTCAGGAGCAGCAGAGGCAGGAGAATCTCCTCCTAGAGGAGAGGTGCCAATCGCAGGAGGAGCAGGCGCACATCGGGGTTTAGGGTTGAGAGTTTAGGGTTGAGGGTTTAGGGTGTTGGGTTCAGGCGGTTTTGCATGTTGAGGGCTTTGTCACTGGAAATACCGGTGTGTCTATCATTACCTATTTGTTAAGCATGGTGTTTATTCGAAAAGCGACGGAGACAGTCTTTGCTATAAGAAATGCCAGATAGTCGCATATTCCGAGCAGTATTCTAGTTATGGAGGCCCCCATATTAGGGTTTCGCTGACACACGGGAATCAATGGTTTCTTAAGCTCCCAAATGAAGGGCTTATAAGGCCTGCATAGGAATGTATGAGGTTCTCTTATAGGGTTTTCGTGAGGGTCTGTATCAGGTTAGTATAGAATGCTGCTACTGTTGGTTCAAGTCCTTGCTTCTGAAATTCCCATCTCCGAAAACCAACAACGAGACGGCTAGATCTACTATCGGGTTTTGGATGAACAACAAGTCATAGTATTCCCTGATAGTGCAGAGGTAATTCTGGTATAGTATACCCCCAAACACTCTTCTAGTTATTTACCCAAATCGGATCTGTGCAGGTAGTGAAGCTTACGACGAAGCTGCAGAAGCTTTGGGACAAGCCACCTGGCCTGAACTGATGCACTGTCGAGTGCAAGAGTTAGGAGGATTGCCGAAGTATTGTCCTGACTCCTGACTCAATTTTTCTACCTGACTGGCTACGACACTGCAGCTACGACTACATCGTCGACAACCACGCAGAGTGCTGTGTGACCAGTACTGCTACTGCCACTGCCGTTGCTGCT
>CAJNJA010015312.1:0-11812 GCA_905231915.1 Symbiodinium necroappetens | reverse complement strand
GCGGCTGTGTATTTTGAGAAGGGCTCGGAAGAATTACCAATATGATTTCTTAAGGCTTCGGGCTCCTTCTCATAATAGAATATATCCCCCCCCCCCCCCCCCGCCCAAACAGTATTCCCATGTTCAAAGTCTTTAAGGCCCTTAATATCACTTGAGCTTCTGGTCACGGAGGCATTGGGGTAGAGGATGGTGGGTTCCCAGACTGTCGAAGGCATCTCCTTCTCTAAAGGTAGACGTCTAAGGCACTGTGGGGTCAAAACTCCTAATCCCCAAACCCTCAATCCCTTTCACAACCCGAACAGGAACAATGAGTGAATTGTAATCCTAATCGTCACCATGCTGCCGGAACACAGCCAAACCCTAGGCTTCCGAAGGCTTTTGGATCAAAGTCGTCGCGTTTCGACGGCTCGTAACCTTTTGTGCCCACGTGGAGTGGCCGTGCGGACAGACTCCGAGCAAGTACTAGGTGTACAGAGTACCGGCTCGGCGTTCTTCAAGATGAATCTGGGTTGCAAGTTTTCGTCCCCGAACCCTGACATTTAGGGTTTAAGTGAGGCTAATTTTTTGGCCTTAAGCCATATGGGCCCTCTAAACAACCCGATCAAACTTTCATTCCTACAAAGCCCCAACAGAGCTGGAGTCGGATGTCCGGAGGTGCTTGACCGTTTCCCCTGCGCGAGCTTCTGCATTTTCATGTCCGGACACCAACCCTGGCTTGTAAAAGGGTGCTGTGAGGTGTAGGATTTTTGGTTTAAGTTTGGGTGTTAGGGTTGAGGGCTTCTAGGCTTGGGTACCAGGAGCCGTTGCCTTTTTCAGTCAAAAGTCCTCGCTAGCCGAAGCCTGAGCGAAGAGTCGCGCATGCAAACCCACATCCCGAGCCCCACACCCTGAACCCCCCAAAATGTTGGGCCCTGAGAACATGGCGGCTTGAGTATGATTAGCGTTCTGGGTTCCTCACGTCGGTTCATGCTGAAAAACAGTATCAAAACACTAGTTTAGGTAGTAAGGCCCCCCCCCATACGTCGAACCCACCGAAAGCTCAGCAGAGGAAGTCTGTGCTCGCGCCTCTCGTGTGCATCGTGGGCGCCAGAGGCTTCCTTGCTGAAGGCTGGCTCAGGGAGCCAGAAAGCATCCAAGCGTAAAGTCTTGGGTGGGATAATCCCTACCTGCTTGGCGTAGAAGAGGGGATTATGGGATACCTCAAACCCTAAACCCTACAGCCCCATATAAACTAAACCCTAAGCCCGCAACCCTAAACCTATATAACCCCGCAACAGTCCTAAGCCCTAAACCCGTGGTTCTAGCTTAGGCGCTTTGCTGGGTCCCACTTGAGGGCTCAAAGGCTCAGCGCCCGAGTGTAGCTTTAGCGTTCCAGACTCTACCAAGTACCAAAAGGCTCTTTCTTGGGCTTTCTGGCAGAGGGATTCGGCTTTGAGGGCTAGGGTTTGGGATCTCACTAGAAAGGTCCAGTAGCCTTATGAGGGCAGAACCACACGTCCAACTCGCTATAGAACCCTTGTAGACCCCTCATAGAATACTGGAGGGGCTTGCGCTTTGGGGTTGAGGGGTTTACACCCGAAGCCCCACGTCCCGAACCCCTTATAGAACCTTCTTAGTTCCTTTTCAACCCTTGGAGGGTGTGGGATTAATTTATATGTAAATGAACATATAAATATAAATAAATAAGTGAGTAGATACATAAACAAATATAAGCATAAATATAAATGTAAATATAATTGTAAATATAAATATGCATATGAATATAAATAAAATTATAAATACAAATAAAATACAAAAATACACAGAATAAATGCATAAATACATAAATATAAATATAAATATAAATATAAATATAAATATAAATATAAATATAAATATAAATATAAGTATAAACATAAACATAAATATAAATATAAATATAAATATAAATATAAATATAAATATAAATATAAATAAATACATAAACAAATAAATAAATATATATATATGTGTATATGTCATGTATGTATGTATGTATGTATGTATGTACGTATGTATGTCTGTATGTATGTATGTCTGTATGTATGCATGCATGCATGCACGGATGGGTGGATGGATGTATGTATGTGTACCTTCATATGCTACCTTATAAAGCTCTTGAAGGAAACACTTTAGAAGGAAGCCTTAAAGGAATCCTTATGGAGCCCGTCAAAAGAAGCCCTGAACAGGGACGCCTTTTCAGTGCTCCCTTTAAGGGATTAGGGTTGAGGCTTTAATCTTTAGGCTTTAGGCTTTAGGGCCTAGAGCTTAGGGTTTAGGGTTTAGGGCTTCAAGGAACTAAACCCTAAACCCTAACCCTTTAAGGGCTCCCTTTAAAGGGAACCCTTCGAAAAAATTATCGCTTTCGAGGGCCCGGCTCGGCGACAGAGGCGCCCGGTGGGACGCCGCGGAGGGCCCGGAGTTTCGGCAGGCGACGGGGCTTAAGGGTTTCAGGGGTTCAGAGCTTAGGGTTTCAGGGTAGTTTAGGGTTTAGGTTTCAGGGTTTAAGGGTAGTTTAGGGTTTAGGTGTCAGGGTTTAAGGGTAGTTTAGGGTTTAGGTTTCAGGGTTTAAGGGTAGTTTAGGGTTTAGGTCTCAGGGTTTAAGGGCTTAAGGGTAGTTTAGGGTTCAGGGTTTAGGGTTCAGGGTTTCAGGGTTTAGGGTTTAGAGTTTCAGGGTTTGGGGTTTTGGCGTTTTTGTTCTAATGAGGTCTAGGAATTTAGTGGTTTTGTGTTTTCGAGGTTTTGGGGTTTAAGGGTTTAGGATTTTAGGGCTTAGGGTGTGAGGGTTTAAGGGTTTAGGGACGAAGGTTCTAGGATTTAGGGTTTTAGCGTTGAGGGTTCAGGGGTTGAGGCTCGTCGTGGCTTAGGCGTTTGAGGGTTCGGGTTTGGGGGTTCGGATTTCGGGTTGGGGTTTAGTTTTTAGGGTTTTCTTTCGTGAAGCTTGCAGGAGGTAGAGCACTAATGCAAGCGCAATCATCACATAGCTACCGCTTCAATGGGATAGGTTTATTGAGTCCGATGTTTTCTTGGTGATCTTTGTTGAATCAGATGTTTGTGGATGTTGAATTTCAGGAAAGGTTGCCGGGGGGTAAGGTCTGTTCGCCCTTCGAGCATCAGTAGCGTCCCAGCCTTAACTTCCGCTTTCTCTTCCACGACGCGAAACGATAAACATCAGGAAAGCCGGCGCCAATTGGGGGGGCGGGGAAGCGTGAGCCAACGTGTGTCCGGTAGGCACCCTTGACCGTTAAGCTACACCCTTCCATTCAGCATGCTGGCATCGTAAACAGCTGGGCACCGAAGCGACTATATCGGCACCCCTGTGAGGAGTAAACAGGTGCCGCACAAGCACTCGAAACCGACAGTTGAAACCGAAAAGACGGTGTAAAGCATACTGGCCAATTCGACGTTAAGACACGGCATCTTTGGGTGTGTGATCCGCACAAATCCAATGCGGGATTGTTGTTACCGATTGTCAGGGTTGAGTACAACTGTCGAGCCAAAAAAGCCAACACACAGTCAAGTATACTGTATCCTGTACATATGTATGTGTATCTATATATGTAGAAATATGTACGCATGCACATACGGAGACATATAGATGTATGTATATACAAACATACATGCATACACCAATGTGTGAGGACAATTGTAGCTGCCTTTATGCCAGCAAGCAATTCTTCGTTTCAGAAGGCTTGTGTTTGGCAGCAGACGGGGAAGTGAACAGAAGCAGAGTGAAACCTTGCAAGCGCCCTCTGCGGCAAGTGTGCAGCATGGTTGTTATCTCTCGAAGCTGCTTGGCACTGTGCCCACTTGCGACATTGCCATTGTCGGGCCCATTTCCCCGAGGCACTATATTACCAAAGGGCCGTGACCTGTTCGAACTCCAAAGCAAGACAGGCCGAGCCGAGCACACCAAGAACATTCCTTTCCACTGTATTGTGCGTGGATCAGTGGAAGGATGCCCCAATACCGAAACTCCCGACCCCGAGGCTACATGTAAACCCGCCAGCCTTAAAGCCCTAAGCCCTACAACCCTGAAGCCTTAAAGCCTAATAAAAGGACTGAGCCCCTTTATGGTCTCTTCTTGCTTGTCTAGAGTGAACAGCCGCCAGGACCCCATGCCTTTGGCTTCATGGAGGTGGCCAAGGCTCATCATCGTCGTCATCAGCAGCGGCGTCGTCAACATCATCGTCATCTTCGTCGTGATAGGGGTTATCATGATGCTGATGCTTATGACGATCAAGGAAAGTCATGACGATGATAGTCGCGACCATCATCTTCATCAGAATCAGACTCATCATCGCCATCATCATCACCACCACCATCATCATCATCAGCATCGCCGTCATCGCAGCTATCATCATTATATATCACTATCATCGTCGTCGTCATTTTTGTTGCCATCGTCGTCTCACTCTTATCAGGGCACAACCGCTCCGAGTCATGGTCCTGGCCTCATCCCAAAGCCGGATCATCATAACTGGGTCCTTGTTGGCTACAACTTTTCATTTTTGTTATATTAAACACCCAATAAGGATTAGCAATGATCATGTTTAATATATCCCTAGCAGGGAACCAGATGATGTCCAATCTATTCCATGCTCAGCGGTCGGAACCGCTGGTGTTCATAAGTGCTGACGTTGACCTGCCGATCTCAAGAGGCCGAAGTGCCGTATTTCGGTATCCCTTAGGACGCATCCGAGTCCCTGCATCGTGGCACCGTGCTACAGCTTCAGAATCGTGGTGTAAGCCCAGGCGTCGTGGTGTCCCTGAACCCAAAGCCATGCGCTAAGTCCTTCTGTTCCCAGGCTGGCCACTCTGTGAGGCAGCCGCCTCTGCATTGACAGTCACAGCCGTGACCTTGTCGTTTCGGAGATACCGACGGCAGGTGGGGGGGTTCTGAGCAAGGGCTGGGCCCGTGTGGAATATTAGCTGACACGGCTTGCGTCGAATATTAGAAGCGCTTTTCGGATGTTACTCGAATGTTATCATTATGTGGTGGAACCATGTCCATAGCGGTCCCACCTGAATTTTCATAGGATGATCTCCGAAACGTAAGTCTTTGTCCCAAGTTAGGAGCCTCACCGAACTCAAGAACCCTTAATATAGACCTTCAATGCCGGGATCCTGATTACAGGACCTATAAATGCCGGACCCCTACTTTGCCGAAGCTGACCTGGAACAATGACTACAAGGCCGCTTTTTTGCATGATCCAACCACGGCAGGTCCGGAAGGACAAGAAAGTTCCCAGATCTGCTGTGGACACTGCAGATCTGCAGTCTCGCGTCTCTCGGCTTCCCTTAAAGGGATCTATCGGTTTCTACCCATAGTCTCCTAAGCAGTTCCTGTTTTAGGGTTACCTTTCAGGATCCTGAATATAGAAATTGGTTAAACCAAAAAAAGGAACTACAATGGAGACTGTAGGTAGTTTAGGGTTCCTTCGGAGGGATCTATAGGTACTTCTGGGTTCTATAATCGTTCGGCTGCCCGGTGGAGGTGCTCGAGCCTTCCGCAGCGTAATTTCTGATCGGAGGGGCCAGACAAGTACGGGCATAAGTTGGTTTTTGCCGTAAGGTATGAGAGCTGTTCTATAGGGGCTCTTAGAAAGATTATGATAAGGGTTACTGTAAGGGTCTAGAGTTAAGAGTCAAGGGAAGTAGGGGCCGGTTGTAAATGACCTGCAGGGGCCGGTCCCCAATAATACGGTTACTCAATAGAATCTCGGACTTCCGCAGCAACAGCCCGCGACGCCTTGCAGCATGAAATCGATCACCACTTATTGGTTTCCTTCATCCTTGATTTAGTCTGGCCTCCCTGCGTTAGCATTGTCGGTCTAATCGCCATCGCCATTGCCATCATCATTCTCATCATCATTATCATGATCATCATCATCATCACCATCAGCACCAGCATCAGCATCATTAGCACCAGCACCAGCACCAACACCAGCAGCACCACCACCACCACCATCATCATCATCATCATCACCATCATCATCAGCGCCATCCATCAGCATCATCGCTATTGTTGTCACCATCGTTCCTTCAGCACAGTCATCTTCATCACTAGCATAATCTGCATCATCATTGCCACCGTCGACACCGTAACACGCTGCATTGTGGTTGTCAAAGCTTGTCTGCCCGGATCCTGTTCACGATCCGAGGCCTATACGGCTTAGTAGATCAAGCTTTAATATTTTCGGCTTTTGGTGCTTTTTAGGGGTTTACGGTTTAGTTGCTTGGGTGTTTTAGGGCTTTTAGGGCTTTGGGTTTTTAGGCTTTGAGACTTTGAGGGTTTAGGAATCAGGGTTTGGATCACGTTTCAGCATCCATATAGCTGCACTTGGGGCTGTTTTCGGGTTCAGAGTGGGGCCAGGATCTGCTGGCGTGTTCGTACTGCAGGCTCGAAGCTTGTAGTACTAACAGGTAGCAAGAAAGCAGAATGTAGTTGCGGGTATAGAGCCCCCGAACCCTACCCGTGTAACCCTAAACCCCAAACCCTGAACCCTAAACCCTAAACCCTGAACGCAACCCTTCAAGGAACCTTATTCGAATGCATGAGGCTCATGGAGGGGTCCTATATTACGAGCATGGACTCAAGCAGGCTGTTGGCTAAAGGTCTGGAGTTTAGGGTTCAGGGTTTAAGGTTTAGCATTGGGTTTAAGGTTTAGGGCTTAGGAATTAAGATTTAGGGTTTTAAGGTTTGGAATTTAGGATTTAAGGTTTAGGGTTTAGGAATGAAGATTTAGGGTTCAAGGTCTAGGGGGCATGGTTTTTGCCGCAGGGGGCTCTTTTGAGGGTGATGGTAAGGTTCGCACAAGGGTTATCACCAGGGTTACTCCATGTTTACAAGGTTAAAATAGGTTAATTTTTGTCTATAATAAGGGTTAGTGTCCAGCTTCCTATCAGGGTTCTCATAATGGCTATTGGTTTAAGCATTTACCGCTAAAACTGATTGTGACGGCTAGGAGATGGGTCATGCTGCCACCGGCGCAGCTCGCAGCTGTGTGGTGCCAACCGTGGATGAGACAGGCCGGCCAAGGGTTTTTTTATTGATCTACATTTCGGGTTTAGAGAAGGGGGTATGCGGTTTAGGGTTTAAGGTTGTACCTAGATGACCAAAGTGCGAGGAAAAGAGGCCTCTGTATATATGTATATACACGAACCAGCAGTGGATTTCCGCTGTTTGTGTCGCTGTTTTTGGGTTTCTTGGTTGCCTTGAGAGTGAGG
The DNA here is from genome assembly GCA_905231915.1 of Symbiodinium necroappetens. Lineage (NCBI taxonomy): Eukaryota > Dinophyceae > Suessiales > Symbiodiniaceae > Symbiodinium > Symbiodinium necroappetens. Next base: position 4,564 of record CAJNJA010015312.1, on the reverse strand, counting down.
GGTCCCAAGCAAGTTGCTACTGGGCCCCATTTCTTAGAACATTATCAACCACAAGCCCTGCCGTAAACCCTAAACATTCCTGAACCCTAAGCCGAAGTGCCAAGCCTTGAGCACTCAGGCCCAAACCTCCTAAACCCTAAACCCTAAACAACAAGCACTCTTTGGTGTTTTTTGGGTTCCCCGGGGACTGCTCAATGGCTGCATTGCGCTTCAGGATCTAAGTGTTCAGAGCTTTAGGATTCATATAGGGTTAGGGCTTTAGGCGGACCCTTAAAATTAAAGTAGGTTCCGCAGTAGTACCCATTGGCTTGGCTCGAGCCTGAGCCAATGTTAAGGTTTCGGGCTTGAGGGGTTAGGGTTTAGGGATAAGTAGCAAATTGTTTCTTTTCCCTAGGCTTCCCTACGATGCTGATACTAGAATTCCACCAAACCCCATTCTGATCATTACGGCCCTTGTGTTATTATACCCTGGAAACCCTTAAAGCATGTTCTGTAAACCTCATTAACTTTCAAACTCATGGAAAGTCCTGTGACAGCCCAATAAGAGCCTGCAGCGAAACATGGCCAAACAGTGCTTGAACGAGGAAGCCGGAGACCGTTCTTTTCTCGAACAATTCCCACTTGGCCGCGTGTCTCAAGTCAATGATCTGCCTAGGCTCCACCACCCTCTTTGCCTTCTGTTTCTCGGGCTGGCTGCCCTCTAAGAGGGCGTCATGGCTCGTGAATTCCGGCTGATGAACGGCGATTCCGTGGAAGGGGAAGGTTTGGAGGAGGAGACGCTGAAAGTGTGGCCAGCCAAGGTGATCATCGCGCAGGAACTGAAGTTGCAGGCTCAACAGGTGCTTCTGTTTGATGCCTCAGGTGTACTGCAGGATGGCGATCAGCTACCAATGGATGGCCTGATCCAGATCTACATCCAGGACTGGCTGTATAGGGTTTAGGGTTTCACACCTTCATTTTTGTAAATGACGTTTGTTCAGTTTCCATGGACAAGGCATCGTTGGGTTGATAAACAAGGACAGTTTGGAGATGGCTCATAACCTGTAAGCGCTAACTATCCATGGCCCAACCACATAATATAGGAGCCTTAATAGTTAGAATAGGGTTTGGGGGTATATTATGCCATAATTATAACAAGGAACCCCCAAAACCCTATTCTAATTATACATGCCCCTACAAAAAGCCATCAAACTCCAGAGGAGGTCGAAGTCAGCATGGAAGAATTTCTGGCGAAGGCGCGCAAGAAGCCGGCGGACTGCGCGGCGTTGTCGAAGCTCACGGTGCTGGCGCATCTGACGGCACTGCCTAAGGATGTGGGGGAGTCCTTTCCGGAGCTCACGCACCTGTTCCTGACCAACAATCACATCTCCAGCTGCCCTGCCAGCCTTGGAAGTTTGAAGAAACTGATTCAGTTGGAGTTGGATGGCAACCAGCTGACCGATTTGCCTGAAAGCCTTCAACAGCTAGAGGCCTTGCGAGGCTTGAAAGTGGATCGCAATCAGTTTCGAGAGATTCCCCGCGAGATTCCAAGCATGGAGAAGTTGGAAGAGCTGTCCATGTGCTCCAACCAGCTCTCTAGGATACCACCCTTGAGACAGCTGCAGGCCCTGAAGCGCTTGGCGCTGGCCAAGAATCAGCTAGAAGAGCTGCCCAGCTTGGAACTGCCGAGCCTCACAGATCTGAACCTGTCGCAGAATCGACTCCAGAGGCTGCCAGAGGTGATGACCTTGCCAGAGTTGAAGCATTTGGACCTGTCCTTCAATGAACTTCAAAGCTTGCCTGACACTCTTCTTGCAGCGAGGCAGCTGAAGGAGCTGCTGGTGAACCACAATCGACTCTCATCTTTGCCGCTCCAGCTTGGGAACCTCTCAGAGTTACAAGACCTGAATCTGAGTGCCAACGTCCTTCGGACCCTGCCCGAGACTTTTATGAACTTGACGCAGCTTCAAAACGTTTGGCTCGACAAGGGGCAGATGAGGGTCCTCCCCGACAGCAGCCGTGCGATGCTGCGGGTGGCTGCCACGCTCTACACGTCTCTGGAAGGAGAGCTGGAGCCCGCAGCACCAAAGGCAGCTGCACCAGCTAGAAGGAAGGTGAATGACAAAGAAGCTGAGAAAGCAGAGCGCATCCGGGCAATTTTCAAGAGCTTTGACCTCAATGGTGATGGTCTCATCGATCCTAGTGAACTCCGCCATGTCCTGCGCAGCATTCGTGACGTGGGATCGGCTTTGAGTGATGAGATGATCGAGACTGTCCTGGAGCAAATGGATACCAACAAGGATGGTCTGGTGAATTTCGAGGAGTTTCTGTCCTGGCTCTATGGAACTCGGCCCTCCACTGAGAAGCAGCTGCTGCGTCGCGCCGTGGGCATCCTGGAAGCGGAAGGCCTCCCTTCGGAAGCTGCCGAAACTTCCCAGGGCCAGAGCAGCCTAGGCCTGGGCCCTCCCTCGCTGCTGCGGCTCACTTCCAGGGCTCTGGCCGAGGAGGCCCAGGCTGCAGTAGAGTTGCTTCAGGAGGAGGAATTGACAGCTTTGCAAAGTGCAAGGGATGCCAAGGTGAAGAGCTTGTTGGAGGTCTTGTCACTGCTGATGGCAGGCATGGTTCCTGGAGAAAGCTCCACGGGTTCCTCGGGTCCCCTTGCAGGTGTTGAGTCTTTGATGGAGCAGCCTCGCTACTTTCTCAGCGCTTGCAGCTCGGTTTTGTCTTGGATCGACGAAGGGAAGCTGCCCGAGCAGAACGTGGAATCTGCTCGTGCTGTGAAGAACAGCCTGTCCTGGCCCTTCCTGCCTGAAACTTTGGCAGACAGCGGACGCCCTGCTGCTGCGTTGTGCAGATGGATGGTGGCCATCTTCGCTTATTTCGATGCTGTGGAGAACTGGGAGCCATGACCCAAAGAAGCGGCAATGATGGCCATGGTTATCATAGCTGGGATGAGTGAGGATAGCTCAAGGTTGACAGCAAAAAACGCAGCACCTGCCAGCTGGTCATAGGAAATCATGGACAAACTTGAAAGGGTTTCACCATGCTTCGCACCTGTTGCAGGCGTGTCTAGTGAGAGTTTGGTACCCGGAGGAAAAAGAATGTTAGAGTACAGGAGTGCCAAGACTATCAAAGCAATTCAGGTACATTCAGCGCAAGCCAGCAATGGGGGAAGTACAGCATTTCAGACTTTCTTTTGCGAGTCAGAAGTCAAGTTTTGAGGGCAGGTCAAGAAGTAGTTGTTGCTGCGTGGCTGCGTGGTTGGTGCTTCCACTTGAAGCTGAGCATAGCTCAGCACTCAGCGTTTGTGGCAAAACCTGGCAGGTTGACGTACGTGTTGATCCTTTTGCTTGGTTTTATCGCTGGCTTGTTAACCAACGATACTGATATCAACATGATACTGATAGGTGGTTAACCACTATCTTGATTGGTGATCTTTATCCACAACTGCTAAGACCCGGAAGACTTTGCTAGTTTCATGTGTGTTACCCTGGGGATGCGACTGTTGTTATAAGAATGAGATGAGCTCATGCCATCGTTTGCAGGCACATGTGTCTTTTGTATAGCATGACATAATGATTTACGCGTGTGTATTTGCCCTCTGAATACATCTCTCCTGTGGATGTCTATATACAAATACACATATCACATTTAAATCTTTGTATACACAAAGATATGTATCTCGTTGTACAAAATGCTTTTATCACGGTGTTTATATGGCTGTGGGACAATACCCTGTACCCCTGCTGAACTAGTGTTTGTTGGGATGTTCACTTGCCCGTTTGTTTGCTGGCCAATATTGACCCGCTCATCGCCGTATAAATATACAAAGGGGTTCGGGGTTTGGGGTTTAGAGCTTGAGGGCTTGGTGTTCAGGGGTTTAGGGTTAGCGGTTTTAAAGCCCCGGAGCTCGAGACCTGAAGCGGCTATCTTTTCAGTTACCGTTACCCCAACAAACCGCGAAATCTCCACTCTGAAACCCCTTGACTATTGAAGTCCGAAGCCCCAAGCCCACTCTGAAACCCGTAAGCCTTTGCATCCGACAGAAACCCCTGAAGCCCTAAACCCTAAACGCTAAGCCCTTCACCTTAAACCCTAACACTGTGGGATCCCTTTGAAGGACCCGCACTACTCTATTTAGTAGGTCCCGGCATCACAGAACCCTTTTTGCCACCCTTCCCTGGACACGTTAAGCCCTAAACCCTAAACTCTTTAAAGCATCCTAGACCCAAAACCCTAAACCCTAAACTCTTTAAGCATCCCAGACCCACAACCCTGAACCCTATAAACTCTTTAAACATCCCGAGGATGCGGCCGGCATTATCTTGACTGCTTTGACTCCGACTCCGATTCCGAGGACGAGGCCTGGTTAGCATTTCCTTTCTGAGGCAGGGGTTTTTGTTGTTGTTGTTGTTGCTGTTGTTGTTGTAGTATGTACATCTGCTTGCATGTTCATTCCTATAAGTGTGTGTGTGTGTGCATATAAATAAATATATATATATATATACACATATGTATATATATATATGTATATATATATGTATGTATATATATATACATATATGTATATGTATATGCATATCTA
>CAJNJA010015311.1:1113-11813 GCA_905231915.1 Symbiodinium necroappetens | reverse complement strand
ACACACACACACAGACACACACACACACACACAGACAGACACACAGACAGACAGACACAGACACACACACAGACAGACACAGACACACACACACACACACAGACAGACACAGACACAGACAGACACACAGACAGACAGACACACAGACAGACAGACACAGAGACAGACAGACACACAGACGGACAGACACGCAGACAGACACACAGACAGACAGACACACAGACAGACAGACAGACACAGACAGACAGCACACGCTGATGCGCCCTGTTGCAAGCCTCTTGCGTGCTGTTCGCGCGGCCTGAAATCAATCTTCCAAAGCTTTTTTGGGACATGCTCCCGGCACTAAAATTGGGAAATTTTATTGCCGCGATCATGGCCCTAAAAATCTGGAAATGTTATGACCGCGAGCATGCTTACCGAAAATTCGGAAGTTTTGTTACCGGGAGATGGTTTCCACAATTTCCGAAATTTTAGTACCGCGAGACAAGCGCAAGAGGCTTTCAAAAGAAACGCACCAAAAGAAGAAATTACAAGGGCCAGAAGCGCACACAGAAAAACGGAGGAAACCAGCACGACACCATGTTATTAGAGAATTTTTTCCACGATATTTATATTTATTTCTTTAAAACTGACTATTTAGCTTACCCAAAAATTACTTAATATATGTTTATATAAATATTTTTTCTAAATTCAATTTTAATTGTTATTATTTTTACTATTTTCACATTTTTCATTTTTGTTTACAAATACTTCAATATAACCATTTTAAAAATTGAATATATTTTAAAAAAATCATTTCGATCAACAGAACATTTTATAAATAACAAATATTTTGTATTTAGATAGATTTGACTATCCACTTCAAGTCCAAGAAAAATGTAATTTCGCTAGGTTTACCTATACCACTTCCAATATAAATCCCATTTAGAATCCAACCATGCATCTAAATGGAATTCTGATTTTTGCGACTTACTTATCATGGGCAGACTGCTGCTTTTCTTCTGCTTCAGGCAGAAGATACGCTTCCTCTTGCAAGCCTCTTGCGTGCTGTCCGGGCGGCCCTGAAATCAATCTTCAAAGCTTCTTTTTTGGGACACGCTCCCGACACTAAAATTTGGGAAATTCTATTTCGGAAATATTATGAGCGCGAGCATGCTTACCGAAAACTTCGGAAGTTTTGTTACTGGGACATAGTTCTCTCAAGCTACCACAATTCCGAAATTTTAGTACAGCGAAACAAACACGCAAGAGGCTTTCAAAAAGAAGCGCGCCAAAGGGAGAAATTACAAGGGCCAAGAGCGTGCACCAAAAAACAGAGGCGATCAGCACAATACTATTAAAGAATACTAGAGTGGACCCGCTGCTTCCAGCAGCGGTGGTCTGGCGGAAAACTTATTCTGTGCATCAGCTGTGCATCAGTGTGCGGACTGAAACTGCAGTGGCACGTTGGTAGCCAACGATGTCACCGGTGCAAGGTAGGACACGTGACGTTCATTCTGCAGAACACGAAAAGTATGCGGTGGCTTCCAGTGTTGCGTGGCCTTCCATAACGCCTGCGAGGTCAAGTACTTGAGCCGATCGACGGCGGCATCACTCCAGCACACTAGATGGAAGGTGTATCTCTCCGGGCGTCCGTCGATGCAGACATCTTCCACCGAGACACGGATAATATTTAGAGGCCAAAAGAGGTCTGCAGCAGCAGCATCCCTTTTCATTCCAGATATACGACGCCAAAGCATGTCAAACGTATAGGGCCAAAGCCCGCGAAAAGCACAACACTCCAAATGTTCGGAGCCCGAGGCTGCATGAGAGTTCCAGCGACAGAGCAGATCTGGTTGTGGAGTCGCTGCTTCCAGCAGCGTGTTGAAAGAAAGAAGGAGCTTGTCCGTGCTTATGCACCCACACCACATGCTTGTGAGATCGTGAAAGAAGTAATGTCGTGGTAAGGCAAGAGCAGGCATCAAAAATCGGACCCTTTTCGCAGCACAAGCGATACCAGCGGTGAAACAGGCTGAAGCGACCACTACCTGAACGCGATTGTTCTGAAAGCTTTAAGTTAAGGCATTGCTGGCATTTTACAAGTTAAGTGAGGTTCGTAAAGAGTACAGCAAAGCATGGCGCCGAAGGCCGCCGAATCGGAAACTTTACGTGTGAGCTCACCGTCTGGCGCCAAAGGCCGCCAATTTGCTATAGTCTCGGCGCCAAGGGCGGCCAATAGCTGACATGGATCCATTAGCAATGTCCAAGATTCCTGTTCACCAACACTTCGATGAAGGTGACTCCATCTGGCATCGTAAGCAAGGTGCCGAAGCACGAAATTCCGAAGATTTCATGAAGAAACGCCCAAGTCTCTAAATTTTCAGAAATTTTTGAGCGCCAGGTCTTCTGCTGCAGGCTATCAAACTGAGAGCACCTCAAGATAAACTACATTGTGCGTGAATAGCTGCCCTTCATGGTGCCCTTGGCCGGAACAGTTGTCAGCCAGGACGCGAATATTGTTGCTGCCACCCACGCGCGAGAGCGCCACGTACAACTGGCCATGGGCAAATACCGGCAGCGGCAAGTAAAGACCGCAACCTGAGCACGGGATGGATACGCGAAGAACGGGCACCCCGCATAAAACAGAGTAGAGCAATAAACCGAGGTTCGGACGGAATAGAGACTGTCCTTGCGCCTTGTTAATTGTTGTGGCCTAGGCCAACCGAACAGGAAACTGGCGTCGAACAATTTTCACTGGCAATGTAAGCTCAGCGGGGCTCATAGGAGTTCGGGGCAAGAAAGCGCGCTTGCCTCTGCCAGTGCCCGTCAGCACCAAGACATCCAAGGCTCGGGGAGACATCGCGATGACCAAACATCTGGTACCATTATACAAAGTCCATCTTCATAATCCAAATTTCGGAGCAGCATCACCAACGCGCCAGGGCACAAACATAGAGTCGAGGGCGGCAGGCCCGGCACATCGAGGTATTGGAGGTACTTAGCCGGATAAGATGCCAAATCCTCAGCCGTAGCTCCGGAAAGTTTCGTAGTCCCTTGCAATTCGACGACCGTACCAGCAGGAAATTTCGCGAGGACGGACTCGTTGAGTTGCGTCGCGCAATCGTTCCGAGGTATGAGGATACACCGCGATGCCAAGCGCTGAATATTGTAATCATTCGGCACTGCCACGCAAGCTTGCGTCGATGGCAGGATATCTGCATAGACGAATTCAATCAAGTCTTCCGGCTGGGCCACTGCCGGCAAACTCATTGCACGAGGCAAGGCAATGGAGCAGGACCCATTGCCAACATCCATATCAAATGGCACGCGTCCTTCACCGACTTCGAGGAGCCAAGCACGGTACCGTTCATCCAAGGCTGCGCGACGATTTTGGGTGAGGTGCAATCGACGAACGCAGCCAGATTTCCAAAGTTTGCTTTGCGTAACTGCTCCTGCGACGATCTTAGCGCGGAAAGCCAGTTCCACGACCGGCAGCGTTTGTCGAAGATCGCCTCCGAGAAGCACCAATGCCCCTCCGAACGGCTCGTCACATTGTCTCAAATCCCTCATGCACGTGTCTGCAGCGTCAAGAGCAGCAGCGGAAGCCGTGCCAACCTCGTCCCAGACGACCGCGCGACATTGTATCAGGACCTGCCCGCGGCCCGTGGCCGCCGTAACTGACCACGGTACATCTTCCCGAGGCATCGGCACCGGGAAGCCAAAACGTGCGTGGCACGTACGCCCGCCCGGAAGCAAAGTGGCGGCCAAGCCGGACCAAGCGCACGCCGCGGCAATCTCACCACGTCCTCGAACATAATGCAAGAAAGCCTCAAAGAGGAAGGATTTCCCCGAACCACCGGGGCCATCCACGAAGTAGACAGCAGGTTCGCGGCTGTCGAACACACGTACCAATTCTTGATACGCATCGAATTGCTCGGGATAGTCCTGCATCAAAGTCGCCATGCGAGCAGCTTCGCATCCTGGTGACTGGGGTCATAATTTCGTTCCGCACGCAACTCGCGCGCTCGGTGTGCTCCAGCATCAAAGGCCTTGGGGCATCGATATGAGCTTTGATTTCATCGGCAGCATCGGCTACATCTACGTTGGCTCGGTCGTGTCCCTTGTAAACATACTTGTACATGTACTTCACCAAGCGGATGCTGGAAACCACTTCCACGTTAATGTGAGCATCATATTTCTTGGTCAGATAGGGACAATACGGCACAACATCGCGATTGTTCATGATGCAGTTGCTTTTGACCACCTCCGCGCCAGTATCTCGGCGCCTGTATAGTGGGTACGTGTCCGCCAGCACGCACGTCACATCTCGAAATTCCTTAGGGTAATGCGCTTTGCAACCGTCGGCTTGCATGCAAGGCGCGGCTGGGTTCCGGGCCCCGCAGGGGCCATGCAGCATGCATCGGGCGACAATCTCTTGGAGTTCCCTTTGATTTCCATCTGCGTTCTGCGGCAACTCCGCGCACGTGCGTGCATCGATGTCAGTGGGCGTGCGCGGCCTGTCGTCTGAGTGCACGATGAGGAGAATGTGGGCGTGGGGCAAGCCGCGTTTCTGAAATTCCACTACGTAAGTCCAAGCAACACAACGCGGCCCAGCACGCTGGCTTTGGTTAGATCGTCCAATAAGGACTGCAACTTGATGTGGAACACACGCGCAATCAGATCAGGCCGATCGGCGGCGCGTTGGTTCGGACACAAGTTGTCGCGTATCTCATCCCAAGCAGGGTTGGCGGTGAACATAATGAAGAAGTCCGGACGTCCCATCTTTCTGACCATGGCGATTGCATCCAGGCACAGATTATACATGTTCCGCGGACTCCCAGAAAATGATGCGGGCAGTATCATCGGGCGACCGCAGCGCGCGGCATCTTCGCCAGCCTGGCGAAAGCAAACAACGGCACCAAACAACAAAATGCTAGATTATCTGCTAGCAGTCAGGAGCCGGCCTCCTGCGCCGCCACGTATTCTTCCAAGCCATTTTCTGTCTCTGCTCGAAGTTGCTTCTGATTCAAGCGGCACCAGTCGACCGCCACGATTCCAATCGCGTATCATGAGGCGATGGGAATAGAATTGGGCAGGAGTAAGGCGCTTATAGCACGCCGTACGGAACTGGTCACTATGCTGCAAGTTCTCATGCCACCCCGGCGTTCCAGCGGGGAACATCAAGGGATAGGTCATGGGATCGACATGTTCATTCCGTTCCGAAACACGATAAATGGGCGTAGTAGGGCCCCTCGGCCAGACCACTAAATCGCGAGGTCCGGCCGGAGCACCATCCTGCGACTCGAAGATGACGGCCAGTTCATCTCCCTGCGGGGCATTATAACGGCGCAGATCGCTGTCCGTGGCAGCTGCGAAGCCAAGCTGGAATTCGGGCACCTAAACATCCGAAATGTGGTCAAAAGCACGACTACGGCTTGCGCTGGGAAGCAACTTGCGGCCAGGCCACGCCGTCCCCGATCTCCTGAGCAAAAGAAGCGCAAGCGGCAGGCATGTCACGGAAGTGCGAGCTTACGCCGTACATGTGCAATCTGACCCCAAACACTGTGTCCTGAGCGAGTTCTCCCATTCGTCGATAGGCTCGAATATATGGATTGGCGCATGCTTCCAGCATCGCCACCAGCTCGGAGAGCAGCGTTGCGTCGAGGAACTCGTCCCGGTCTGCACGTACGCGGGTAGCTCGTGCACTATCGAACAAGTACAGCTTCGCGTGCTTGGCCGCGGCATCTTCCTGTGCAAAGAGCGGGTGGGAATGATGATAAACAGCTCCATGGACCACGCAGACGGGCGGCGCGGGATTGCCCGGATTGCCTACCAAAGTTTGTATCTTGGCGCCGAAGGAAACGAACGACAACGCGGCGTTGTAGCGCTGGAGGCACATGCGGAACCGCCGGGAGCGGCGGTCGCGTCCCAAGAGCAAGCGCTGCAGGAGCTCCGGAGCATCCGGCAAGTCAGGCAGATGGCAACATTTGCCATTGCGGCAGCAGATACTTGGACGCTCGGCAACGAAGTTCCAAGACCCGCATAACTCGCAGCGAACATCCATGGCGCCGAGATGCAAGGTAGCCGTTGCGGCGTCATCCCAGTCGTCGATGTCCAAGCACGCCAACATCGCCGGCTGTGCTCTAGGCAAGCGCCGCTGGCGTGGGACTGCTGGCGCTGGGTCTGCTGCTCGATTCGCTTGTCCTTCATTCAATCTGTGATGTCGAAGGCAATAGCGCCCATCGCGCAAATTTATTGCAGCTGCTGCGTTTCGGCAGCTTGGCTTGCCAGAGCCCCTGGCTAAGTTAGTTTTAGAAGCCTGGAGTAATCAGGCCCGATGGGTGTCCTGGGCAGGGCACACGCGTCAAACACAGTTGCTTGCCAGCTCCGCGACGCCGCAAGGGTGCCCGCTGGCACCCTTCTGCCTTTCCTTATGGGTTAGTTCTGGCGTTCGCCATGTTGAAAGTACCATGACGGACAGGCACGCGGTCTTGTCGTCTTATATGGACGACAGGAGCTGGCACACCACTTCGTGGGAGGGTGTTTCTAATCGCATTCAGCGATGGGGCGCCTGGTCTCGGGTGATGGGCCTCAAGGAGGCCCCGGATAAAATCCAAGTCTGTGCCCGTCACAAAGTCTTTAAGCAAATCCTTTGCCTTAATGGCCACCAGGACTGGATCAAGTCTGATATTCGTTTCTTAGGCGCCCACTCGGTGAGCGAGCGTCGGAAGTACGGTGAAGTTGAGCAGACCAGGTTGTCTGCCGCTGAGCGGCAAGCTGCGCTGCTTTCTACTACAGGTATGCCCTGGGATCGTATGATCCTTGCGCACAGAGCCTTCGTTGTCAACAAGGCCGCTTTTGGGTGGGTAGGACGGTTCCCGACCCAGCACAGCTGTGAGAAGTTGTTTTCTTTGCTTTCCAGAAGTTTTCGGTCAGGGCACTTCGCTGCCCGGGCGCTGAGGAAACTGTTGTACGGCGGGGCCGTGCTGCTTAACTCAATCGTGCTGTCTCAGGCTTGGAAAAGGCTCAGGACAGACCGGGGCCTTGGCCTCCAGAACCAGTGGCATAATGCCGCTCACAGTGCTGTGGGCCTCATACGCCGCGGCCTCAAGAAGCTTGGTTTTACCGAGCAAGAACCTTGGCTCTGGCGGGTGCCTAGTCCGTGGTATCGCGAGGTGCCTGTTACAGAGCAATCCTTGGATCTCAGGGATGGAAGTAGGCAGCCGCAGGATCTGCAGTTGCATGTGATACGTTCTCAGGCCCGACGCGGCTGGTTTGAGGAATACATCGACAGTGGTAGGCATGAAACTGAGGAGCTGCTGAGGAATTACTCCAGGCCACGGCTTCGCCGGGCTTTTCTGGAGGTTGATCTTAAGAAGACTCGTCAGCTCTTGTCTCTTGGGCCTCACTACCGTGCGGCCTGTTTGGCTTCCGCCTTCTCTCCGATGCATCTTCATGCAGCGGGAAAGCAAGGGGAGACGGGAGCTTGCCCTTTTTGTGGTAACTTAGTTGGAAGCTGGGCGCACGTTACATGGCATTGCATGAACAACCCAAGTGGAGGAAGCGTTCCCAGTAACCCTCTCGCCAAAAGGCTGGGCTGGGTCGCACTGGGGTCGGGGAAAGAACCCGGCAATCATATCGCTGAAACCATTGCGAAGCTCTGGGTACACAGACATGGGTCTCAACCCCCCAGGGCGAGTGTCACTAGCTAATGTCTTTTGCGGTCTTTCACGCTGCTTTTCGTTGTGCATGTTTAATTTTGCCTTTCAGGCGGCCTTAGGGCCCAGTCATGCTGCTTGGCTACGCCGAAGCTGCAGCTAAGGAACTCGCTAACAGCTAAGGATTCGCTTGGCTGCTTCAAGAGGTGTCGTTTGCGGATCAAGGGCGTCGGCATCTACATCAACTACATCATCAAATTTATTGCACTCATCTGGCCAGCAGCACTCGCGTCGACGGCGCATGACGACATTTTCTATGTGATGTGGAACAAGAAGCTGACACATCTGGGTAGTTGCTCGAGTTCTGTGACGACTTGCTGAAAATTCCATGCTTTAGACGGATGTAATTCTGCCTGGGCCAGACGCTGAGCGAAGCTCTGGCAGGCTGAGTGGCTGGCACGCCTCCGTGCTAACAGCACAGACGATTTGAGGGTCTGGTACCTGCGCCAAAGGCTAACAGCGGACGTGGCTGCTGAGCAGCCAGCCGCAGCCGAGTCGAGTCGACCTGCAGCCACGCGGAGACAATGCAGTAAATTGTCTAGTCTAGCTGAAGTCAATTCAGATGCAGCAATCTCGTAAAGGCAGATTTCAAAAAACGTGGCACGGACGGTCGCTACTAAAATTCGTCAGCGCGCCCAAACCTTCAGAAGCCACCTCAGTCAGCGCGCAGGATGGCATAAGTGACGCTCGATGTGCATGCACATGCATGGGAACTCTAGGATTTATGCAGTAGTCAAGTCGCGAAAAATGAAGTACCGGCTAGGACATCCAGTTAATTGCACCCAAGCGGCATTCACTCACAGAATGCCGCACGCATGCGGCGACGTCTGTGACTGGCGCTGCTGCCATTCGATATGTCCTGAGCATCGGCAACCGGCACGTCCGCGCCACAGTCTTGGAAGTCGGGGGAAGTGGCAGCTTGCGTCTCGGCCTCATCTGCGGCATGTGGCAGGAAGTTCAAGCAAGCGAAGAGGACACTCCGTAGGTCGTCGAAGCAAGGGGGATCCTCCTCAATGTCGATGGCTGTATGTTGCGTCGCCAGGTGGACATCACGTAAGAGCACATGCATGAGCTGGGAGGCGACCTCGCTCGGAGCTGGCAGGTCGGGCATGGCGGCATAGATAGCAGGAGCATTCTGGACGTGATCACTGGACACGAAAATCGCATGTGCGCGCAAGAAGTTGCGCACCTCCGCGAGGCGCAACACGCACTCCTGGGAGACGATGCGGTTAAAGCACTCCTGGACTTGCTGGCGCGCCGGAGCGGGGTATGTCGCGATCTGTGCCAAGAGCGCGTCGAACTCAGCTGTTTCAGTCGAGCCGGTGCAGCTCCTCCGAAACTGGCTTGAAGCACCCAGAAAGTTGCAAAACCCGGAAGCACGAAGCGGTTCGACATGAGAGCGTTTTGGAGCAAGTGACAAGTATCAGGCAAGCGCTATAGCAGCTAGCAGGCCTGCAGAGCCACGCACGGCCGGCTAGGCGCGTACGCAGCAAGCACGAACAACATGCCAGTCAGTGCACGTGCAACAAAGCGGATGCAAAACTTTGAAACTGCAATGAACTATTTTGTGGCGATAGAGGCAATCTCATTGAGGAAGAGTGCAGCATTATTGCAATGCACGTGCGAGTTAGCGGCCTCACTTCTCGGTGTAGACTTGCTTTTGGGCGACCAGCATCTGCAAGAACTCAGCCCCTGCCGTTTCTGGTAGGGGCGGCGTAGCCACCACCAAGTGGAGTACTGTGTCGCAAAGAATTTCGTGGAGGAACTTCTGCAGGATCCAGCCGCGACCGCTCTGTGTAGCAATGTCGATAGATGGCAGGACGCGAACATAGGAGGCATCCTGCTCGACGCGCGCGCCGTAGACGCCATTCTCTTCGAGCTCCTTGTGCGGAACGGCCATGTAGCCCCTGCGAGTACGCCCGTCACTCCATCGCTTTCGTTGCACTCGATCTGGAACGTCAGAATCTGGTTGCCAGCGGGCGGCGCGGGGGACCAAGGGGACAGAGCCAAGTTGCGTACCAGCACGGGTCGGGCAGGCAACTCCGCAAGCTCGTTCCGGCACACCAGATCGGGGTCGACATCAAGCTCGATGTTCAAACTCCCAGGGAAACCAAGTTCCCCAGGTATCGTGGCAGTCCAGCGATGATGGATGAAGCCGAGGATGAGACGCAAGGCATTTTGAAGCGCGTGAGGCGTTCCTTCCACGTACCACGCAGCACGCCATTGCACCGTGCCACCGCCGCGATGCCCGCATGGTCACGAAGCTCTGCAATGCTCCCTGGGATGTTTTGGTCGGATTCTTGGAGGACGGTCAGGTAGTGTCCGCAATGGCGGATCATCTGCCTGGAGACGGTGGGCTTGCCATCGTGCTTCTGTAGAGGGGCTCGTCCCCGAAGGACTCGCCAGCCTTGTGCGCAACCCGTGTCCACTGGATGATAGCCAACTGTTCTCGCGGTTCCGAAGAGCCCGCGGGAGCTGCTTTGGGTTGCAGCGCGCCAGCATTGGGAACGATGAGCGGCTTGGGCGCGGCCTTGGCGCTTGCGCGTCCTGTCTTGTTCATGGTGAAGGCGCCAAGCTTGCCCATGACGCTCCGAACCGTTGTGTAGTCAGCACCGTATTGCAACGAAGAGCCGCGATAGATTTCGTGCACACTCGTAGAGCCAAACGGACGCATATTGTAGCTGAGCGAATTCGCTGCAAAATTCTGAAGCTGAAGGCTCGCACGCTGCTATCACTGTATAACTTCGTTCTGTAAAATCGAACCCGTAGAATGCGAGCCTCAGCAGAAGTGAAGTCGGCTCAGTCGCGGACCTGGCATTTTTTTTGCAGGACCCAAGCCTCTAAATTTTCCGAAATTTTAGGGACCCGGGCAGTTCAAGATCTAGTTGCTTCCAGCAAGCATTCACGGAGCATGCGTATCAACGCATTGTCGGGCTGTGCAGACTTTTTGTTCGGCAGGGACTGTCGCGGTGTGCTAACCATGGTATCCATAGATCTGCTCAA
>CAJNJA010015310.1:0-11813 GCA_905231915.1 Symbiodinium necroappetens | reverse complement strand
CTACTACTGCGACTACGACGACGACAACTGTTGCTACTGCTGCTGCTACGATGATAACGATAATCATCGTCTGAATCAGCATTGCACTGCTGTGACGATGATAGTATTAACAAGTCCTATTTATTGCTTTGGACAACACTTGTCCACGGGTTTAGGGTTTAGGGTCACTCCGAACACGGAACAGTCTCAGCATCCGACGCCCGAACTGGTGGTGACACTGCTGCTCGAAGGCTCGCTGCGCAACCTCGACAAAGATTCGTTCGCAAAGTCGTTGGATAATCAGGTTTTAGGCTTTAAGGGGCCAGTCATGAGAAGCAGAATCCCATGCAAGCATAACCCGAACTCCAGGGATGACGATTTGAAATAGGGTAGTTGGGTTTATATTTACTTAATTAAGGGTTTCGGTGTGAAGACAGGGTGCGGTGTGCCTGCGAACATCCATGTGCGGCAGCTGCTCTTTTTGCTCTGTGGCTCGCTGCCACTGTCACTCGTCCATGTTGGCACACCCAACACTCCTAATTTAAAGTCAGTCATGCCCGTCATCTGCAAGGAGCCATTCTCAAGCAGATTTTAGGGTGCCGCAGGCTTGTTGCATGGTGAGGACACAGATGACAGGCCTAAGACCGATACCTACGCAAAAACCTGCCATGCTGTGATGGCGTTGATCAGCACATCTCCACCGGATGCCCAGCTGCACGATGATCGGATGATCCTGGGGGGAGCAATTGAATGTAGGAACCTCATCCATAATAGAGGGTTTCTAGGACAATCAAAATTGGGCCAACTGCTGGCCAACTGACATTTCAAATCTTGGAAAGGTCACCTCCCCCGCCCCTGGTAAACAGCGAACCCCTAAATGACACACACACACACACACGCTCGTGGAAAGGCTTTGTAAATGTAGCTTACTACTAGTACGGGGATGGTCTTCTTGCTTAGCGTGAAACACATTCATAAGCCCAGTCCTGCTGCTTCCCAAAACAGCGCTCAGTATCCGAAGATCTTCTTGCATGCTCGACGCCCGGCGGCCCTGGCCTGGTAAGTTAGGATTGCTGTCAGGTTGTTTCATCAGGTTCTTGATCGGTCTCACATCATGCTAAAAACCCCAGGCCTGCTTCTTGGTGCCCCCCGTATTCTTCTTGTTGTGGTAGCCCCTGGAATACACGCAAGCCCTGGTCATCTTCAGCTGGCGCCCCTTACCACTCTTCGGCTTGGGGCTCGTCGTCTTGCTCACTGCACTCTTCGGCTTGGGGCTCGTCGTCTTGCTTGCGGCACTCTTCGGCTTGGGGCTCGTCGTCTTACTGGCAGCACTCTTCGGCTGGGGGCTCGTCGTCTTGCTCCCACTCTTCGGCTTGGGGCTCCTCGTCTTGCTCCCACTCTTCGGCTTGGGGCTCGTCGTCTTGCTCCGACTCTTCGGCTTGGGGCTCGTCGTCTTGCTTCCACTCTTCGGCTCGGGGCTCGCCGTCTTGCTCGGACTCTTCGGCTTTGTCGGGCTCGTCACCGGCTTGCTCGCACTTTTCGGCTTGGCACTCTTGCTCACACTCCTGGCCTTGGGCGAAACGTTCTTCTTGGGTCGACCCGGGCCGCGCTTTCCCTTGGATTTGGCAGCTGTAGGCTTCACCTTCGTCTGAGTCTTTGCTTTGGCAACGATCTCGGGGCTTCCTAGCGGCCTCTCTTCATCAACCCGTGCTGGGCTCAAACTGCCAGTCATGCTTGGGACCGGGCTCCGCATCTCGATGTGCAGGGCTTCATGAAGTTTCTTCACACGAAGTGCTCTCTTTGGTGTAGGCGTGTCGTCCTCGTAATCCTCAAAGTCCAATCTTCTTTTTGGTCCCGGCCCAGATGCCTCACTTGACTTATGGGTCCAACATAGAATCGACCCTCTCAGAGGTTGCTACTAAAATCACAAGCTATGCCTCAGGAATCAGAAATGAATGTTGCCGAAGTCACCTTGATCTCCGACTCGGGGGAAACCAGATCCACTGCCGTTGCCGAAGCCTGCATATGCACAAGACTACTAATCAGTACACACTTAACCTCCTAACGAAACCCGAGCACAATGTAAGGTTGACGTCTTCGATGGAATGGGGAGGCTAGACTTAGACCTAAGACCTAGGTGCCCCGAACAAGTGCTTTGATCGGGCTACAAGTAAGATCCCAACATCTTCAATTGCCCGTTAAGCCCAAGACCTGTAAAGTTTTCCCATTCTGGAGCCAGTGGAGTCTGCCAAGCCTATAGTTTAACCAAAGATAGTAAATGTCATCAGGACTGACACTGCAATGCATCCCGACAGAATCCGAGGAAATCTCTTCTGCACTCTTCCCGTGGATGCGCTCACGAAGGACCGACTTGGTACGAAAGTAGTCGAACTTGGGTGTTTCTGTCTTGGGGCTGCACACATCGACAACCAGTCTTGATTGACACTGAGTCAATAATTGTTTGTGCCGGTTGCCTGCAGACAAGAATCCAGAACCCAAATTCAATCTATTCCGCTCCTTCGGGGTGTGCGTGGGCACAGGCTCGTTTGCTTCACCGGCTGGATCCTCCTGCAGAAGTTTTTGGGTAGGAGCTAGATTGGGGGTGTTCAACAAAAGGCTAATGGTAGCCGTATGTCTACATATACTCGATCGAGACTGTAATTACTTCTCTCCTTCAGGTTCTTCTCCGGAGGCTCCATTGGTTCGCGCACTGCATTTCCCCACGAGCTGTTCATCTCCGCCTGGACCTGCGGATACTTGTCTCGGGCACATCTGGACTTGTGATTTGCAGGGAGTCCGGTACTGTTGATTTACAACTACAGGGAACGATCTCAAGTTCTCGCATATTAGTACACGACACTAGAGACTATTTCGGTCCTGCTGGGTCTGCACAAGCTCCACTGCGTCGGTCTGCGAGTCCTTGATCTCCTGGTGATAGCTATCCTACGGCGGATTGCTGGTAAGGCGTTGCTGAAGTAAGACTACTAAGATAAGTACACTAAGTCTAGTCACAGGTCGGGGACTCTGGACTTGAATACCTCGGGCACATACAGTAGCTTCGTTAACAGTTGTACATGATGATAATGCTGGTGACTTGTTCGGTCCTGCTGGGTCTGCACAAGCTCCTCTGGTTCAACCGTTGCTTCCTCCTGCGAGTCCTTGATCTCCTGGTGATAGCCCTCCTGCGGCGGATTCTTGGTAGGTGTTAGGACTGCTAAGTCTAGTCTGTAGGTCGGGGACGAGTTCCTCGGGGACAAACACTAACTGTCGATTAAAGTTGCACATCATAATGCTGGCGACTCGTTCGGTCCTGCTGGGTCTGCGCAAGCTCTTTTGGTTCAACGGTTGCTTCCCCCTGCGAGTCCTTGATCTCCTGGTGATAGCCATCCTGCGGCGGATTCTTGGTACGAGTTTAGACTACTGAGTAGTCTAAGTGGTGTAATTTTCGTCTGTAGGTCGGGGACGAGTGCCTCTGGACAAACACTAACTTCGAGTAAAGCAGTACATCATAATGCTGGTGACTCGTTCGTCCTGCCGGGTCTGCACAAGCTCCTCTGGTTCAACGGTTGCTTCCCGCTGCGAGTCCTTGATCTCCTGGTGATAGCCATCCTGCGGCGGCGGATTCTTGGTAGGAGTTAAGACTACTAAGTCTAAGTCTAGTCTATAGGTCAGGGACGAGTGCCTCGCGGACAAACACTAGTTTCGTTTATAGTTGCACATCATATTGCTGGTGACTCGTTCGGTCCTGCTGGGTCTGCACAAGCTCCTTTGGTTCAATGGTTGCTTCCCGCTGCGAGTCCTTGATCTCCTGGTGATAGCCATCCTGCGGCGGATTCTTGGTAGGTGTTAGGACTACTAAGTCTAGTCTTTAGGTCGGGGACGAGTTCCTCGGGGACAAACACTAACTGTCGACTAAAGTTGCACATCATAATGCTGGTGACTCGTTCGGTCCTGCTGGGTCTGCGCAAGCTCTTTTGGTTCAACCGCTGCTTCCCCCTGCGAGTCCTTAATCTCGTCCTGTGGCAAATTGTTGGTATGAGTCAAAGTGTTGATGTTAAATGGTCTAAGTTAAGTCTAATCTGCGGGTTGGGCACTTGGGGCCCTCGGGGATGGCAAGTAACTGAACTCCTTTAAGCTTGAACTCTAAGCTACCTTATCATTTGATGTTCCTAACCCCTAGACCCCAATTCCTAAAGTAAAGCTCAGATTGATTCGGGAAATAGTGATAGCGACGGAAACATGTACACTTGCATGACGACTGTCAGCTGTCTCTCAATGTTCTCACTACAACATGTGTAAGTATACACAAGACTCGTTCACTCCTGCAGGGTCTCCGCAAGCTCCGTTGGGTCGCCTGCTGCAGCAGCCAACGAGCCCTTGATCTCCTGCAGTTGCTTGTCGGCAATGCATGAGACTAGTCGTCTACAGATCGGGAGCTAGGCCAAGCTTGTAATGTTGCCAGGGTATGTGTATGCTCGTAACTACTGTGCTCCTGTGCGACGTGCACAAGATCTGTAGCTTCACCAGCATCAGCCGCAAAGCCATTCATCTCCTCGTTAGGGGAGCAAAAAGTTAAAGACTCGACACGCGACTCTTGCAGACTTAGCATTGATACCCAATTGCAGATGTTAATCGATCTAAGCCAGGGCACAGTATCGCGGGATTCCAAGGCCGGGGTCTCAATCTGGGTGCCGTCCTGCAAGCAAACCGACCGCCAATGCAGCCAAACCCTATGTTCTGTGCAAGCGACACTTATAGGAATGGTCCTCCTGCAGGGTGGCTACTTCAGCCGTCATCAGACCAGAGTCAAGACATGCAGCCTTCACCCCGGATTCCAGAAGAAGGCAACTTACTTCTAGGACTGGTCCATTTTTTGCCCAGCAACAGGATTGCGCTCTGGCGGCGGCTGGTTGTCGACATCCGGACCCTCGGGAGGTTTGGGAAAGAAACTTAAGAATGAATACAAACCCTACGTTCAACTCGACAGTCCCAGCGAGGCTGCTGTAGAGTCTGTAGAGGCACACACACACACAGTCACACTCACAGACAGGTTCGATTCCTGATCGTCTCAAATGGCCGATCCCAATAAAGTTAAAAAGAAGACTAAGAGAATAGCAACACCCCGTCGTCCTGAACACATTCTGCCACTATTGCAGTATATATATATACACATACATACATGTAGATTCTCTCTCTCTCTCTCTCTCTCTCTCTCTCTCTCTCTCTCTCTCTCTCTCTCTCGCTCGCACGTTCAACCATCCCTTCTGTCCTGAAGAAGGGAAGAGGCTATGTGAAGCGACAGGCAGACAAGAGAGAGGAAGGGAGAGGGAGAGGGAGAGGGAGAGGGAGAGGGAACGAGAGAGAGGGAGAGAGAGGGGGAGAGGGAGTGGGAGGGAGAGATACAGAGATGATGTAATGATGCAGACAGGCAATACACACAACTGGTTTTATTCGGAGTCACAACCCCGAACACAGTGGGCACAGGCTTCCCTGGTTTAAAGGCCGTAGCTTCCGGATTCAGGGTTTACTTGGGTTTGCGGCTTCATTCAGGTTCGTAAGGGCATGCAGGGACAAATCTCAGACTTCTCCTGAGGCCGGCTTCGCTTCACAATGCCTTCGAAGCAGATGGTGCCAGGCATACAGAAACACACATGCCAAGAGCACATGTCGGGACGAGTTTCAGTTCATAGAACTACACAGAGGGCTCACAAGCCTTTGGGGTTCAGAGCCTCTACCTTCCGAGAAACCCGATGAAGTCTTTCAGAACACAACCAATTAAATCCAATTTCGAGTCGGAGAGGCGGAGACCGTCTCCTGCGAGCAGCCACCAAGCGGAGGCACCTGGTTTATTGTCGAGTGCAGGGCGCATGCTAGATTTCTACATCTACAAATGTGTGTGTGTGTGTGTATGTTTGTGTGTGTGTATATATATATATATATTCGTACATTGGACATCTGTATAAACAAACAGATCAAGCTTAGAATTTGGGATTCCTACATGCCTGAATGTATGTTATATAATGTTCACGGAACTTCATACCCAACACGATTGAGGTGTGCACACAGGTATGTCTATGTTGTAGACTTGTAGACTATTAGGACCAGGGTCTGAAACAGGGTGTGAAACATAATGTAACTTGTTCTGGTCGGTGAGCTTTGGATTGCACGAGTTGTGCATATGGCGACAATTCTGGATCGAGGAAGGAATCTTGCAGGGACGATCAAGAGAATGGATGTAGGAACCTTCGTACACATCAAGCAAGTGGCAGGCTGTGCAGCTGCAGCCGTGCCAGCCACCGGCTCGTCGACATGGGCACATTGAGATTCCTTGGCTTGCAGCGGGCCCCCACGGAACCTAACTTCTACTGTGCTGGGGTTTGGGCCTGCCTCTGGTTTGATTGAACTACCTTTGAGGGCAGTGTGTGTGCTCAGAGCTGTCGCAAGGATTTAGGGCCGTTCGAAATTCACATCACCGATCTGGTGTCTTTGGAACCTGCAGCATGCTTTATTATGAGGATTAAAATCTAAGCGCTGGTCCTAGCCGTGCCCCTGCTATCAGCAAATTCAACAGAACCTTCGGACCCCGGGGACCTTAAACCCTTAGTTCCTTTAAGACTGGGCCTTGGGTTTTTCCGACGGTAAAGAAGTGTTGGTTACATGCAGACACAAACACACACACACACACACCCGCGCACACACACACAGAGATACCGACCCAGACATGCAAGCACACCCTCCGGCACATCTTTATCGTGCTTCATGAGGAGTCCTGACCCCAGCCCAGACCCCAAGTGCATCATTGCAGCTAGAACTGGAAAGTTCAAATGGAATGGAAACGAAAGATCGGGCCTGAGGGTCACTCGGGAACACACGGACGTGCACTTGGAACTCCCAAATATCCGAAACCTGCCTAGGGTTGTAGTTTAGTTTGGTTGTTTTCCTTTATGTGGGATGGGCTTCACAGCTGAGGCATTGCTTGACATGAAGTACATGCCTGCCGAGATGCACCCGATCCTGTGCCGCCAGATGACGAGGAGCCGTCCTGATGTGGGAATCAGAAACTACACCAGATTTAGCTAACTACCGGGTCTTTCAAGTTCAGCTCCAAGGCATAATTAAGGATCCTCGTTATCGGACGAGGAAACAGCCACCAATCCGAAGCCAAAGCGCCGTTCTGCATCCTAGCATGTTGCAACGGGACATTGTAATGCATTGAACAGCTCACTTCTGATTCACATGGTTCCCATAGGAAGAGAATGCACAAGCGGGCCTGGGCCTTCTGTAGCAGGGATTCGAGGTCACCACCACCGGCCGTGCTCCGTCGCTTGCCGCCCTTGTTCCCCTTCTTCTTCGAGCTTTTCTTTCTCGTTTCTTTCGTCGATCCTCCGCGCTTCGACGAGCCCTTGGCATTGGACTGACGAGTCTTCTTGGGCCGTCCGCGGCCTCGCTTCGGAGCCTGTGCTGCGACATGTCGACATCACTAGTTAGTCTCATCTACAGGCACGTAAACGACATCATGAGCACAACATCGTGGGCACCTCCTCGTCAGAGTCAATGTCATCGTCATCATCATCCTTCTTTCGTTTCTTGTCTTTCTTGTCAGGCTCGTCACTCTCGCTTTGCTTCTTCTTCTTCTGAGTTTTCTTTGCTCCCTTTTTGGGATGCTGCTTTTTGGCAGGCTTTTTCTTTGAACCCCCTTCTTCTTCCTCTTCCTCCTCCTCCTCCATTTCTAGGTCCCATGAGCCGGTCTCCTCCGGCTCGTCACCGTCGCTGTTCACTTCGAACCGCTCGAGTTTCCGAAGTCCAGACGGTTTGGCTTGTGCCTCCCCCTCTTTGGCAGCAGCACTGAGTGACTGCAAGTCACTCTCATATGCTTCCACAGAAAAGGGAGGCGAGTTGAAAGAAGGGGAGGTTTCGGTGCTGACCGTATCCATGATTGGAAAACTAAGGGCCCAGGCTGCTGCACGTAGCGGCTCTATCCTGTAACCCAGAAAGCTCCGAAAGAACCCAACATGCGCACGGTATCACTTCATGGAAAAGAACACAGGAGAGATCTGCATCTACGGCAGCAACTGACAGAGTGCCACGGCGGCTTGGTCTGAGTCAATATTTTGTCGTCACGAAGCAGTGTGCCGAATGATTGCCTTGAGACGCCGGCAGGCGGCACAGCAAAAGTTCAAGCCCTAGGCATCCAGTGGTTGGTACTGCATCCTAGAATCATTGTTCTTCAGAAGCTTGTAACACGGGCCCCCCCAACAGCACATGAAGGCCCAGAACAAGAAAGAGAGACCAGGACTCCTCTAAGTCGGTTCACCCGACGATAGGCCCTGGCTTGGTTCCTACTGGCGCAGCACCCGAGCAAGACTCGCGCAGGCAGACAAGTGAAAGAATGGTTCAAAGTCCATGTTCGAGTTCAGAGTTGTTGCACGATGCCACTACCAGAGTACGAGCTATCTTAGCAAAACTTGAAACTAAATACTCGGTCCCTGTGCAGGAACACCAGCACAATGACATGCCAGGATTTCAGAAACCATTCCTCCCTTGCCACACTATGCCTGTTGGAGTCTTGACCCCCTTTAAAGCAAGCATCCCAGGTTATCCCCGATGGCTTGCCGACCCGCTGCAGGCTCGTGTGAGCCCAGAACTCTCAGAGAGCTCGGAAAACTCCGGGCTGGACAGACAGCTCAGTCATGTGGATCAAGACAGGCCGCAATGGAGTGATCTGGCGGTTGTTGTTCATCCTGGCAGCGTGCATCTTTGAATCTTAAGCTGAATCTGAAGTTATCAACTCACGGCGGTAGCTGGCAAGAGCACTGGCAGGCCTCACACGCCATGCCAGCTTGAACGGGTGGCGAACAGCACGAAGCTTCACAGCATCCATGTAGGCACCGAAAACCACAGGCCGAACCTGCTGCAAAGTGTGAACACTTAGGGTTAGGGGGCTTTAGGCTGAACCGGATTCGGGCGAAACATACCTGATGCAGCAGGGGGTGAGGGCGGGCGGAATTCTAAGCCGTGCCTTCGAGATGCGCCGTTTCTTCGTGGGGCTGCCTTTCACATCATCCATGACGAAAACGATTTTGTCGTTCACCTTCAGGGTCTCGTTCTCCTTGTCGTGCCCCATGAACGACACGATCTCGCCTTGGTCCTCCATGGCCACCATGAACTCCTTCAAGCTCACCGCCTGCAAATGAATCAAGACTCAAACTGCAGACTGTTTTGTTGGGCACGGATTTGCTTTATGTGTTGGAGATGGAACCCGTGCGAGAACCCATGAACAAAAACATCGTGAACTTCGAATCCCACCATTCATAGTTGTGGCACTTACTACTTACATATAAAGGTAAACCATCCAGCCTGGTTCCACACGGAGAGGGCTTTGATTTCATCTGGAAGCTTTCTGTCAAATTCGAAGATGGCAAAGACATCTGCCAGAGGCCCCTCCAAGGAGTATCGAAACCATCGGCCAGCGGCATCGGATAGCACATCCTTAGCCGTAGCCCCGTCGAGAAAGCTGCCAGAGCCGAAGCCCAGCCATTCCGCCTTGGCTGGGATGCCACAGATTTTGTCCGCCCCGACCCACAACGAGTTCTCGTCCGTGTCGTAAAACAAGCTGACGTCACCGCACGTGGATTCGAGGAGCCTGGGGTGTTCAACCCCAAGCGTATCAATTAAACCAGAGACCGTCCAATCCCCAAGCACAGCAAACACACCTTTGCCCGTCCATTAAGCAATCAAGCAAGAAGCTGCTTGTGTTTGTCGCGGAAAGCGGTCACGTCTTCGAAAGCCTTTGGGAGCTTCCTGGGTGTGTTTGCCTCGCGCTTCCTTCGATGGTTCTCAGTCTCAGACTGGGCATCTGCCACACTGGCCCTCTTCCGCTTCTTGTTGAACTCCTCATCGTGCTTCTTCAGGGCAGTCGCAAAGTCAGCCGCAAAGACCGAGTTCTCGAACTTGGACATCAGAGCCGCAAGCACGATAAGGTCTCCACCCACAGGCACGGTCACCAGGTACTCGTAGTCAGGCCGGGAGGTTTCCGTGTGAACCTTGGTCAAGTCAGCCAGTGCTGCGGTGAAATCAGGGAAGCCTGCAATGGTAAGTTGCTTCGACTTGGCCCGGCCGAAGATGTCATGGAGGATCACCTCCTTTCCAAATCTCTAGATTTCTTTCCAACACGGAATGATACTTCAAAGTTTTAGCCGCGGTTTAAATACAGACACAAACGAAGATAGAAAATAGCTGAATCCCTTTCCTTGCTGAACTTGTACTCGATTTCCGTGTGAGCAACGGACCCACATGTAATCGAATACTTGTCCATGTGGAGCTGTAGACATGCCAAGGGAAGCCACCCATCATGGGCAAACAAATCGACGACGACAGTCTTGGATTTGGAGATCTCGAGGCTCGTCAGAATCTTCTTCATCAGCCCCGTTCCACCCAGGTGCTGCCGTTGCTCCTCATGTGCATGCAACCTACAAACATTATCACAGCAGCGCCCTCAACACTGACTGTCATCACAAGTCTCACCGAACACGGAGTGATTGCAACCAAGTTCCTGTGTCCGGGACAGGCGATTTGTATCACCCAAAAACTTGCGGCCCACTTACACTTTCACCATGTCCTCAGAAGTCCCCGACAAGGAAACGAAATATGAACTCAGGCAGCATTTGCACATGGCTACCAAATGCAGGCAAACAACAGCACGTGGCAACATCGGAATCTTCTCCACGATGAGACGCTTGAACAAGCTCTTTCGGCTCATGACAGTCGAAGTGGAGCTCGTCACCAGCCACGCTTCGTGGCAGGCGGCCCGCTGCCCATAAATGCTTGCCTCCTCGAAGATGAGCGTCAAGGGTTTCACCGACAGCTGTCTTGCCGGCTCCTGCAACGTGACCTGGAGCTGGTACTTGAAGTCTCGAAGAGCTGTCACGGCCTCCACGTCGATGGCCTTCTCGGCATCCTCCTCCGCTTCATCGTTCTCCTGGGTCTCGGCCTTGACGTCCTTGCCGTCCTTGATGTCCTGCTCCTCTTTCCTCGGAACTTATATTAGCACTTATTCCAACATGAACCGACGAAGCACAACACAATCATTGAATGACCTGCTCGCTCAGTCCCACTCACTCAACTCACAAGCCCACTCACTCACTCTCTCCCTGTCTCTCGGTCTGTCTGTGTCTCTTTTCTGACTCTCTGTTGCAACAAGAGTCGCTGCAGGCTTCCTGTTCAAGTAACTCTCGTCACATGCTCGGTTGGGCAAAAGCACCACTCCCACAAAGTTGTTCGGATTGTTGGCCGCCGCACTCTGTAGGGCCTGGATCAGAAAAGTCACCTTCGCAGAGCTCACCACTCCTTGCGCCACCAAATTGGCGACGTAGACGACCAGCTCTGAGGATGCAGACCGAACACCTCCTTGCAGGCCCGTCATAGCCTGTGCCAGCCACGGTTGAACAAGCGGGTCCATTGGCGGGCTCTCGAAGTCTCGTTCACTGCCTTGACGCTTCTTCGGCTGTAGGTTGAACACCGGAAAAGCATCTTCTCCGAATCGCCGAACATGTGTCCACGCCGACTTGTGCAGAGACTGAGGGTGATCTTGATAATTTGGAACTGACACCGACTGGCATCTTTAATTTGAAGAGACAGCTTGGGACTGAAATCTTTAAAGAGAGAAACGACTGATCAATGTTGTACAAGACAACAAAGGACTGTCTGGTATCACAGCTTGGGACTGATTGAAGAAACAGCTGGGGACTGATCTGGGTTCTTGGGTAGCCAGGTTGGGACTGGTGTCACAGCTTGGGACCGGTCCTTTAATTCCCGGCCTCCAGCATTGCAACTGC
>CAJNJA010015309.1:0-11813 GCA_905231915.1 Symbiodinium necroappetens | reverse complement strand
ATCGTCCTCGGCATCTACTTGGGCGTGATCCTCCACATCTGCCTCCGCGTGGTCCTCGGCATCCACCTCCGCGTGGTCCTGCATGTGGTCCTCGGCCACGGCATCTGCCTCCGCGTGGTCCTCCATGTGGTCCTCGGCATCTGCCTCCGCGTGGTCCTCCATCTGGTCCTCCGCATGGTCCGCTGCAAGGCTGTGGTGTGCAGCAGCGATTGCATCAGGGCTGGGGATTCCCCGCCTGAGGTGCGCATGGTTCACGAAGCTGATCGCAAACTGGTTCACAGGAACACCGCCGGCAGTGTGCACAAAGGGTTCTTCACACTGCTGCTTCGGGCAGCTCTGCGCAGGCTGCCAACCATCAGCGTTGGTCTCGATGTTGGTTCCAGTCACTGCGAAGTGGGATGCCAGCTGCTCAAAGATGCCCACTTCGCGCTGAAGCTGGTCCTTCTTGCTTCCTTTGTTGTGTGCAGCTTCAGATGCTGCACCGAAGCCGAAGTGAACTTCCATGTCCAGCGTGCGGATCTTCTTCATATCTTCTTCGTTCTTGAGGAGATCTTCCAGGACGGACCACTCAGAACCCTCGACATCAATCTTGAGATGCGTCGACATCTCACCACGCCCGGCGAGCAACTCGGCCAGCGATGTGTACTGCCGCTGGTTGACTGTTTCGTGCTTGGGGCCAAGGCAGACCCGGAAAGCATCGTAGTGGGTCTCATAGCAGTGGTGCGGATTTCCCGCACATGAGCCCTTTGCATTCGGAGCGATCATCGCCAAAGCGGGCGAAGACTTGGGATTCTGGAAGCAGTCGTAGAGTTTCGTCGGCATGTGAAAGTCATTGCTCATGGTCTCGCTCCAGAGGTCCCGCTCCTCAATCCCAAAGGAAAGACCCAGCTTGCCGTAATCACCCTTGAAGGCAGCCAGGCACCAAGCCGAGTCACCGAACAGCTTGAAGCCGCCGCATGCACTTTCGGTGGCTTCCTGGTTTGGATGGGCTGCCATCAAGATCCTCTCTCCCAGTTCGACACGCCAGGACTCGTTGCTCTTGTACGGCCACGTGTCGGCCACAGGCATGCAAGGCACGCCGGTTCGGGAAGATGCCGGACAATTCGGAAGGCATGCTTGCTTGCAGGTCGGACGATGCGCTCCAGACTTGTGGTGATCTTCATGCTCGTGCATCTGGATGGCGATGCTTTGCTGCAGCAGAAGCACACCCACCAGCGCTCGCACCGCCATGGCTGGACACCTGCGGCAAAACTACGTTGGGTTAACTACGTTGCTCTATCAAGCTGCGAGCAGGTAGATGGCAAGTAGGCATCGCACCGACGATAGCACAGCATGCTTGTCTGACTACGTTGGGGGAACTACGTTGCGCCACACATGGCGAGATGCGGAACTCTCTTGTGGCAAGGTGATCTCCCAAGGCCCCCGCCGTAGCGCCCACCAAACTGTTCGTTCAACTTCACTACCTGCCACTGCCCGCTCGCTGTTGCAAAAAGTGCAGGTGGCGAGAGCCGTAGCCGCCTCATGAGTTCCCCTCTATAAGCAGTGCATAAGCAATGCATAGAATAGATTCGAAATGATTCGACTTTTCGCCACTCGCGGAGCCGAGCTCTGGCATCGGACATGAAATCGTCGCGCAAGCCTGGCCGAGTCCGAGGGGCTTTCGGCTTTCGCTTGGAGAAGATTCGCTCATATCCGCAAATGGGAAAACAGATACGTGCTGGTACGCACATCCTAAGGCATGTCTGACGCTCAGCTGGGTCCAGTTGCATAGCCGAAGCACGAACCAGCAGTGGCACTGTTTCGGTCGGAGAATGTGACAGGGCATCTGCCACGTGACCTCAGGTGGCGAGCATCTTCTGTGCACCTTTACACAGGAAGCGTACGAGTCGTACGAGTATCAGTTTGCGAGCCAGGCTTCCAGGCGAAGCCATCTTGTCGGGGCTCACATGACTTCTCACCCCGATGCGTTCAGCAAAGCCGCTCAAAGTGAGGGATGTTGGCTGCAGACTCTGCCGCTTCACATCACCAAAAAGGCGCCTTAATTCCAAGAGCACATGCTGTCATGCCGCCTGCGGATTGAGGAGGGGCCAGCACATTGATGGACAATGTTTGCAATTCTCGCTTGGAATGTCGGGTCCTGCAATCACTGTAGGTCACTGTCATGATCGTCTTGATTCCCGCATCAGGAAGGGGACCGCATGATCCATGGTCACCATAAGCAAGAAGCTTATCTATTCGCGGGTGCCAAGTAGTGCAATTGAAGGCGCAGGACTTGTTCAGAGAGCCCCGAGCGAAGGCATGCCAGCATAGCCTGCGGCACTTGAATTGCAATTCCACCTGCTTTCACGGACCTTTTTGGACATCAATGCGGCAGTAGACGTGCAGATGAGGCCGTCAACAGCTGGAGTCAGCTTGACTCGGAAGCGGGGCATTAACATGGAACTCTTGATTTGCCCAAGTTGATCAACTACAAATCTTAAACAAAAGGCTCCGGGCTTTCAGAGCCAAGTCCCAGCCCAAGAAGCACGGCGCTGCTAGACTGATTGTGAGAACAATGAGCCAGGATGGTCGCTGACTTTCGTTGATCAATCAGGCCGGGCAGCGGTGTTCAAAGCAATGACGGAACTCGGCAGTCGCTGCGTACCTTCTGTTTCGCAAGACATGCCAGGCAGCTGCATCAGGGGCAAAAAGGCTCAGAACTCACTTTTTGCTGGTGAACTCTGGAATCACGCCTGGGCCCACACAGAACCGAGGCGCAGGTGAACCCTGTTCGTTTCCCTGAACCGCCCCCTAAACCCTCAGCCCTAAATCCCTGCACCCCCGGTCCTCGAATCCTTCTTACTGTAGACCACCTGATGACAAACGTGCCCTACACCACTCTTCTTCCACACAGCCAAAGAGCAGGCGGTCGACCCCACCTACTCTCGCGCGTTGCCTACACCACTCCCTCTCTCTCTCTCTCTACCAGGTGGGGTCTCTCTACTTGTTTTTGATTAAACCCCTGATAGACCCCTGAGAGACTCCTTACAGAGACCTCTAAGAGGTGTACGGCATTCCGGCCTAAACGAAGGGGTCTTTGCAGCATTGGTCGCAACCATTAAGCTTGTGAGGCGAACTGTTGAAATGGATATCTCTGTTCCGGCGTGTTGTGACTGTCGGCCGAGCACCCATGGTTCGCAATAGCTGCGACACCCTCCGCCAGGAGCCTGTCCGCCGGCAAACTTCTAAAACCTTGACGAGGGTCAGAGGAGGGGCTGTTGAAGGAGCATAAGAATTGACTTCTTGCCTTTCCAACAGAACTTGGAGATATCGTGAGGCCCGAACAGCCAAGGACTGATGCCAAACGAAACTGCCTGGTAATTATTGCCTGGTACTCTACGGTTACCACCCGAGACCACAACATATAAGACAGCAATGTCAACCCATACTCTAAGGGTCCAACTTTCCATGAACCAACTCCTGCCATCGTTGTCCTCCTTTAGGCCCCTTGCACAGTAGATGTGCATTATTGCAGTTGCTTGCTTCTGCATGGAAATGAGGTGCTTGCGATTATTCCGTCATTGCTCAGGCAGTTCAGCCGTGCAACGCAGGTTTGCGACACTTCCGTTGTCACGGAAGTGTAACAGGTCTACAAACTGACCCGGATTTCGGCGGCAAGTTTTTGCAGTGAAACCATGTACTATGACATGTAAATGCCATCGACAGCTTGCATTCAAACGTCAACGCTGCGGTTCACTCTCACCAGCTGTTCGGACAATGTTCACCTTCCAAGGCACCGCGGAGTACGAGACCTTAGAATGTTTCTTGTCAAAATTACAGAATGACGGCGCATCTCTCTGCTGCCCTCCCGGCTCCTGCTTAGCAACGGCACGAAGACTAGGCTACATCCAGCAAGTAACTCAAGCACAAGCAGCCTAGTGCGCTAGCTTCCAGTCAAGCACAGCTACTCAGTCTCGCAGAGTTACCACCGAGATTGACAAAGACAAGCGTTTAACAAGTTTGACATCTCCGATGTCCATGATCGTGTATCAACGGCTTGAGTTATCGCTCAAGCCAATGCGGCTGCATCGTTTAGGTTGGCCTGCCTGATTGTAACTTGGAAATCTGCCCGTTCAGAGGGGCCTGCCCCTTGGAAGTTGGAAGACTGCCCGGCGCCCGATCACCGCATTTTGGGGTGCTGCCCATGATCTTGGAAAAATTTGGCGAATTGAATTGTAGCTGGACCACCAAAGTTCACAAAAGCTGTCAGCCGGGACGCTGTTGAAGGCTGCATCCCCGCATCTATACAACAGCGCAGAAGCTGCAGGGCCCGGCACCACGACTCGACTCCTCTCAGGTGCGGCCACAACGGCAGAGGCTGCTCAATGCAGGATGTTTCTGCGAGTCTCTCATGATGCAGATGGAGAGAAGGATGAGCTCCGAGTTTGGCTTGGCACTCGTTCTGTGTCCTGCGTGCATGCATGCACTCATCGCTGAGCTGAACCTGAGCTGCTTGGGCCGTGAAGTCTGCGGCTAAAGTCTGCACTTGTCCGGTCTCTCTTTGTCAATGTCGCCGCAGTGTAACTGCTACACCGGATGAGTTGGATTTTCTTGCGCAGTGCCGGAGTAGGGGCAGGTCAAGGCACGCAAGCCTCACATGCACACGAATCCACATCTCGAGCTGCATAAATACAATCCTGAAGCAAAAACAGCATCGCCATCCATGCAACCTTCATCATACCTCTGAAAGCTCTCAAGTTTGAAGCAAGCGGCAGCCATAGGCCGCTTCGCTGCGAGCCGCCAAGGATGTGGAGCGCTCGCTGCCAGGGACCGGCCTTCTCACAGGCCTCAACTGAACTGATGAGTCACTGATGAGGGGTTTTCAATTTCAACGGGTCTCTCCTTGCATTGCAGGCTGCGTGGAGGTTAGTCGGACATGTGCAATCATCCAATCCTCTGTGGCCGTGATGGCCCACACAGACTCTGGGAGATGCCTTCTTCATGGCCCTACGAGCATGATGGATAGTCTGATGGTGTAGTTACACAAGTTCTCTTGAAGATAAATACACCGATACTCAAGCACACAATGCAGGCAAAAAGATAAGCATGACCACGACCACCAGGTTCACAGTACAAGACGCGCAAGCAAGTAGACCGTAACACACCTTTCTCTCCAGCTTTGCTGCGTCCACTCGCTCATTACTTTAGTCCCTCCGTTGATCATTTCATATCAGATTTGAGGCCATGTGGCCCTTCACCCACAGAGGCCGGTCTGTAGCTCCGTCGTTGTTGCTGCTGTTGTTAACTAAAGTCTAAAGCAGAACCGATGCTGGGCTATGCCTGGCTCTCGACAACATGACATGCGCTGACCCCATGCCCCACGCTTTAGTCAGGCAGGTTGACGTCGACCAGGAGCTCAGAGCAAGAGGGCAGAAGAGGGCAGGTCCACTTCACGTCCAAGCATATCTCCGCTATTGTGCGGCCAAGTGGCGCTGGCGACGGCTGCCCAGCTCACCTCAATGACGGATGAGGAGAGGCCTAAACTAGAACACACCGGATACGATACGCCTGTAGCTTCCGTGAAATCATACAGTAGCTGTAGCCTCAAACGATCTAGCTCGGCTTATGGCCTTTTGTATAGATCTTAATCGAACCTGATGTCCAAGGAGTCCGCGTGGCATCGCTCGGTTTCCACCGACATTCCCCCGCCATTCCCAAGATGCGAAAAGAGAGCTGCCACTGCAGACCCTTCCTGAGCTATGTCGTGAAAGCTTTTTCGAGTCCTGTACGTTCTTTCTTACATGAGCCATAACAAACATGGCTGCTTGCTGAAGAGATGGTACTACAATCTCGAGAGGTACCTTCGTGATCCTTCACGCTTGCTTCACGCCGAGCCGAGGACACGATGCAAAAGCATCCCTCGCGGTCTCTTCTGCACATACAATCGCAGAAGGAAGCCAAAGGTCTCGCATGCTGAGATGGCCGGGTTGAAGCTCGCGGCACCGATGTCACCAGGCCTTGCAGTGACTCCCGCTCTTTGTGTCTGCAGACATGCCACGCTGCAAGCAGTCGCCAGAAGCATGCTGACTACAACAGACGGTGCAGTCCGCCTTCCATGAAAGTGTCTAAAAATGCGGAGAGTCTGTTCCCAGCCGCTCGATTTCTCCTCAGCGCACTGAGCATTTCCAATTCACACCTCTGGTTGGTCGACTGCCGGCTTGAGCCAAGGCACGCAAGAGGTCATGGCTGTTCGGAGACAGATCGGATCCAGCGGCTTTCGCAAGAGAACCGGGCTCCTAGGCTGTGACCAGTCGGTAAGCAAGTAGGATCTTGCAGGCTCTTGCGAAATGCGGCCAGACGCTACCAGCTCCGAGGAACACAGCCAACTCTTCCTCATTTGACTCCAAAGGACTGCGCCAACAGCGACAGGGCCTGCAAAGCGCAAGACACAAGACCCAAGCATCTTGGCAGTTTGGACTCGGATGTATGTCTCGCTGGAAGTTCTTGTCTCTGCCAGCATGCACAGCAGAGAGATGGCCTTGGTCCAGCTCAAAGCAGCCATGGCAGAACCCAGGGTGACATGGTCCACCGAACCTGCCAAGCAGATTAGGATTTTGAGGCGATGTCTACCAGAAACACATATTTCATTGTAAAACCCCAACGACCTGACAAGTCAGGTCTCGAGGATGCCTCTGAGTCGCCATGTCGCTACATGAATCATTCGCCGACCGTTTTCGCCGGCTGCCCAATGCTGCGTTTCAGCTCAGCCGCCTCCACTAGCTTGTGATTTGCAGAAAGCCCACGATCGCCCTGAGTTGTGCCTTGCTTGCATGCTTCCGAGGCCAAAGCCTGGGCAAACCGCCAGTCGCCCAGGGCAGCTGCCTCATGGAGCATGAAACCATTTTAACCGACTGTGAAGGAAGAAGAGAACCCATTGTACCGTGCAGCTCTATCATTGATACATGAACAACCCTTGCCGGCGAGGCTCTGCAACAGCAGCATTTCGAGCAACTGTGTTGGCAGCGAGACCTGCCGTGCTTCACAGAGCTGTGCAGTAACAGTATGTGCGCACTCACTGGCTCAAGGTATGCAGGCCGTGGATAGTTTCTGTGGCCAGTGTTGCATGCCTCAATTAAAGAGTAGCATGCGAACCCAGCGCCCAAGTTTGCAAGCCGCTAAGCCTCTCGCCGTCTCTCATCTACATTTAGACAAAGTGAAGCAGCAGCATGGCCGAGGCTTCAATTCCTCGAACCTCCTGCCTTGCTGAAGTCAGTCAAGTTATTCCTTCGCAAATGATCATACTCAACCCTATGAATGCACTGCGGACTGAGGGTCTGAGGGAAGAACCGGCTGATGATATGACGTACTCGAAGTCCGATGAATTCCCCGGCTGAAGCTTGCCTCTGTCGCACCAGTGCCGGAGGGAAACCAACGAGGTGGCCCAGCGATGGGTAGCCCTTCCAGCACTCCTTAGCCAGGAGCCTACCAAGTCCAGCTACTCTCTAACGCTTGACCGCGGTACCTCGAATCCCTCGACTGAGCCGGCCTTGCAGTTGCATATGTTTTCTGCCGCGGAGGTGCTACAGTATGACGTGCTCTAGAGTAGGGTCTCATGTTCACGTGACCTGACATGCAGGGCATGCCAAATGCTATGAGGAGGCAATCCAGTCCCGTAGAATGCAGACATGTGGACCTCCTGACGGCTAGATAAACTGGAACTCCGATGAAACAGCTGCGCAGGAGCATGAGGTCCATGCTGCAGTCTCGTTGGCCGGATCCAAAGCCAAACGCACTCTTCGTAACGTCTCACGGCCAAGATTCATCACGGCTGTAACATGAAAAATGTTGACTTCCAGCAGTCCGTGTCCTCGGCAGCCGTGCCGTCTCACATCGTATCAACA
Source organism: Symbiodinium necroappetens (assembly GCA_905231915.1). NCBI lineage: Eukaryota > Dinophyceae > Suessiales > Symbiodiniaceae > Symbiodinium > Symbiodinium necroappetens. The sequence continues at coordinate 3,933 of CAJNJA010015309.1, read as the reverse complement.
GGACACTCCGGATCAGGCCGAGTATGCTCCAACGATCGAGGTCAGACTGCATCATTGCTTTCAATCGCTGAGCCTTTCGAGATACTGATTTCACACAGCCCGATCATACTATGCATGTTTAACCTGCAGAGCCCGACATGAAGACCACCAAATGGAGCCCTGCACTCGCCATGCATCGCATAGACTGCAGGACGAGCAAAGCCGTCGCCAGGCGCCGCTTCTTGGCTAAGCCTGCGAACTAGACAAACATGGCGAACCTGCGAACACTATCATTATCAGTATCAGGGATCATTTCTGAAGATGGCACGAACATGTACGAAAGGAACCGAGTCTATCTAGAGTCTCAGACACTCCGGCGAGTTATGGCAGAGTGACCAAATCAAGCTCCAAGCTCAAAGCCTACAATACCAACTGTTGAGTCATGGATCTGGAACAGCGAGCAAGAGATTCCCTCGGCGCCTGTCAAGGTCCATGTAACCAGACGCGGATCAGCAGTCCACTCTTCCCAGTTGCAGGCCAGCGCGCCTGTCTGATGATGCTTCGTGATTGGTCTTGCCACGTGTGTCTGTGAGTGTGACCTCCAATCATTCTGGACACAAGCTCGTGCTCATGTCCTACTGGCATCTTTGCAGAATTATAGTGCTTTGTATGACTGGCTCGGCCTTTCACTCCTGATGGATGCAAGACTCTGGGGAACTTAAAGAGTTTGGCGCCCGTCTGGGCCTGCGACCTACGAGAACACAGCACCTGCCCTGCCAGAACGGAACGGAAAGGTTCTGCCTCCACTTGAAGTTCTCAGCACATCGGATCACAGGCTGGTCTTGGAGGGGTCTCTGGCGGGGCCGATGTTTCAGGGGCCTACTTGGCCCTGAGCCTGTTCGGCTTGGAACGTCCACGAGCGATGCACTTGTCGTTCTAGCTTGTCTACTTCGTCTGCACAGCATATTTTTCAAGCAGAGAGTACAAGGTCAAGCGATTTCGAAGCTGCATCGCTCGATCTATGCTCAATTTGCTAGTGGGGCTGCCTTGAAGTAAGCTTGCCCCTAACACTACTGATGTCACCTCCCCAGTCCTTTTGGCCCCAAGTCACGACCTCGCCATCGCTTCGCAAAGCAGCAAAAGCGTAAGCCTCAGTGCACGGATGTGTGCTGCCAGCTCTTGCATTCCACAGCTTCACCAAGCTCCACTGCTCAGCTGAGATGCCGAGGCGACGATCTGCCGGACGTTGGTCAAGCGTGCTTGAGCTGAACTGCTGTCGCCACCAGCGGGAACATGGCCCCAGGTCACCACAGTTCCGTCAGACCGAAGGGCAGCAAAGGCGGCCCCTGAAGCAACAACGTCCCTCACTGCAGAAAGCTTTGCTTTGACACCAGAGCAGTCTCCCCCAAACTGCTGGCACCCCCACGTTGATACACTTCCGTCTCTGCAGAGTGCAGCAAAAGCTCCGGAAGTTGCGCACACATACTTCACGCCATGCAGCTCCTCCTGTACGCTCACACAATCTCCTCCAAATTCCGGGGCACCCCAGCAAACGACGTTTCCGTCTTTTTTGACAGCCGCGAAAGCGAAGCATGTTGAAACAACATCTGTCACGTCGTGAAGTTGCTCCCGCACGGCAGTGCTGTCGCCTCCATAGGTTCTCGAGCCCCAGGTGATCACCCTACCATCCTCGCGGATAGCCGCGAAAGCACCTGCAAATGTGCTGCTGCAAGCTTTGATCTCTCGAACACAATAGAGCTCAGATTCAACTTCAGAGCTGCTGCCACCCAGCTTAGGGCACCCCCAAGTTCTGACGCGTCCATCGTGGAGAACAGCAGCATATGCACCGGACATGGAACCCTGGCAAGCAGCAATCTGTCGAACGTTGCCGAGCGGTGGTGGGGCTGCCATACTGCGTGTGCGACCCAATAAGATCACGCTGGAGTCAAACTTGATTGCAGCAAGACCATGTGGAAACACCTCCAATTTTCGGACCTAAGTGCATCTGGAAATTCAATCTCGGGCCGTCGCTGAATACTTAGGTAGGGCCCGAGTTTGACGACATGCTGCCTGCTGCAGGCTTTCGTGCTCCCCATGCCAGCCTGAAGAGCCCCACATCACCTGAACTGGCTTCGGAGGACTTGCTTGGAGCGTTTGCCGTCGAAAGCAAAAACCTGCCTCTTTAGCCCCCTTTCTCAAGCAAAGCAACCACAGTTCCATCCAAAAGGAGTGCAGCTTGGGTGTATTCCGCACCGAGGACCGTGTCAATGTCTTGTAGCTGGGCCTGGGCAGATTGGAACGGCGACATGCATGCGATCTCACCTGTTGAGACCGAGACTGGATCTAGATCGAGGGTTGACGCATCGCAGGAGTGACGCAAAAACAAGGGCGGCATGATTCGGACAAGAGAGGGAGAGTTGGAGCATGACAGAAGCCGAGGATACAGCATTTCATCAAGTGCCCATGACAGTGGCTCCCTTCTGCCCCTTGTGCCACGCTCTCTTCGTTACCGGCTCCACAGCCTCCCTGTGGCCCTGTGCTGCCTTCTCGTAGCCAAATACAGAGGATTACAGAGGTATGCCAAAGCCAAGTCCCCTTGTCATGCCTCCCGCCCGATTCCATGCGGTCTCGAATCCGGGAATAGCAAAGCTGTAGGAATGATTCTGAAGATCGGGAGCGATCATGCCTGTTCTTCTAGCGGCTTAGACAGGGGTTTACAGAGAGGCCATGGCACACGACGCAGCGAATTTTCCTTTCACACAACGGCTTGTCGAAACTGTTCAGCTCTAGCTTCTGTGGTGTACAGTTGAAGCCTGAGCATGAGTCTCAAGGTAACTGTTCAACTCTAGCTTCTGTGGTGTACAGTTGAAGCCTGAGTCAACATCAGTTCGCTATACAACTTCGAAGGCTCAGTCATCGGACTTAAACCAAAGCGCAACAGGGCATACTCAAGCATGGTTTCCATCACATCAACACTCCTCCTTGCTTGCCGCACGCCGCGACCAAGCACATTGCCATGCTGCACTCGGTAGCGCTCCACGCCACCCTGAAAGTTTCGGATGATTGGCCCAACCCAAGCACCAACTCAGGCGTCCTTCCACTTTGAGATCCAAGCAGACACTCTGTACTTGTTGTTGATATCCTCCCATCGAAGTATGCACTTATACTCCAGGGCCTTTGCACGCCACAAGAAAAGCACGTACTTGAGCTGCTTGTTGGTCACATCTGTCCTCACCAGTCTTGGTAAGAGCCTCTCGGCCACATCGTTCTTCAAGCCAGACACTAGCATGCCTTCCAGGCGGAGAGCTGACTTCAGCTCTTCAACTCGCATCAACATCAAAGTGTCCTTAGCAATACGGGCCCTCTCCTCAAACTCCCCTCGCGTTGTCGGTGGGGTAGAAGCACGTCTTCCCGTAGGTGGGGTCACAGATCTCGCGATAGAAGCCGAAGCACTTGCCATAGGGACCTGCGGCGTCGTAGGCATACTCAATGGTCTCTGAGGTGAAGGTGTCCTCGGGGGCGTCCGTGGGGTAGTCGGTGTTCTCCTCCTCAACGTTGACGATCTTACACGCTCTTCTGCTTGTGTTGCTGCAATCTCTTTCTTTGCTGTCGTAGATGCAAACTGGGACACTTTCTCCAGCCTTTTAGCCTTTCGCCACCTCTTCTGCCACCGAAGAACCCTTCGATAACAGCAGCGTAGGCATTCCCATCCACAGACCGCAACGATTGCAACACCAACCATCATAATAGCCACCTCGTCCCAAGTCGTTGATGGTAGAGGGTCTTTTGCTGCCACTTCTTGCCCCCGGGCCGGACATATACACTGTGCTATCATCATCAACACTGTAAGAAGCTTCAACTTCACGGTCTCAAGCAAGTTCACCGAGAAGCCCACAAAGCCCCAAAGACCAAGCAACTGTTGTAAGCGCGCTTTAGTCTGCATCTTGGTTGATA
>CAJNJA010015308.1:18825-32497 GCA_905231915.1 Symbiodinium necroappetens | reverse complement strand
CTTACTTACTTCCTTCCTTCCTTCCTTCCTTCCTTCCTTCCTTCCTTACTTACTTACTTACTTACTTGCTTACACATACGCATACATGTATATACATATTTATATAGATACATATGTGCTTATTTCGATATACATAGATAAGAACATGGAGGACTCTTCCCACGCAAACATAAAAGGCACTGGGATCCTTGAATCTGAGGTGGAAGCCCACATCCTGACAGCCAGGTCTGAGTGCGCCGCCCAGTTCTGCAGAGACTTGGCCATGTGACCTTACGATTTAGAATTTGGTCATTCCTGTTTGTTTTGGGGTTTCGTCTGTGAGGTGTGGGCCCCCATAGGGCATTCAGGGTTTGGCTGGGGTCTATGTCTGCTCGTCGTATGCCCCCCAAGCTGATAGTGAAAGAGCCGCATGAAGGCCAGCTTTCGGCAGCCTGATCGACGATTGCAAGCTCACGATTTGGAGATGAAGCCGTATGGACTTAGGTCCACGCAGCTGAAAGTTCTTAAAGCGCAGTCCAAAAAGCCTCGCGCATGCTATGCTTCCTTGCTGGAAAAATTCTGAGATTGCACATTCCTGAAGCCCTCAGCAGTATGAAGTCTGCTTTCTTGGGGCTTCGAGCCCGGACGCAAGCGAGGTCGTCCCTCCAGGGCTCGACACCCACTTATATACGATAAAAAGTATGAACTATATACTATACCTTATATATATATATATGTCTACAAACTATATATACTATACTATACATCATACACAGATATATGTAGATATACACATACACATGTGTGTATATATATATACATATACATGTGTATGATTGCCCAGGTTTTTCGCACAGGTGTAGCGGGCCGAGAGTTCGAATGGCATCGCGGCGAGGGCAGGGGGAAGGGCGGTGCACGAAGGCACAACATCGGCTTTCCCACCCACGTACCGCTTTTGGGGTTTCTATAAGGCTTCTATACGGGTAGCTCTCTAATTACGGTCCCTTAAGTCCCCAAAATAGTACGGAACCCTTACAAAAAGGACTAGTTAGAGAGCGACCCAAGTGTCGGCAGTGTGTTCTGCTAGAAGCCCACCAACCAAAGATCAGGTCTTAGCAACATTTCAGCGGCTCGGTGTCGCAACTTCAAAGCTTCATGACGCGGCATTCTCTGTAACCGGCAGCCAACTCGAAGTTTCTTCAGGATGCATTTGTGTCGATATGGGGCCTGTCACAGGGTGGGTTTTAAATCAGGGTGTCTGGGCTTAGGATTTAAGGCTTTGGGCGCAGCATGGAGCAGCGGGGCGGGCCCGGATAAGCTGCAGCCCTCAACCCTCAAACCCAGCACACACCCCTTGAGAAAGAACAAGGATCAATGCCTTCAAAGCCCCATTGAAAACGCAGATCCTTTGACTAGCGGGTTCCAGGCCTCTCTCCGAGCTTAAGGCAAGGTTTAGACTGCAGAAATCACCGTTCCGAAAGGCCTTAAAGGCTTATAAGGTGTTCGTCAGGGTTCAGAGCTTCGTTCGAGGTATTTTGAGCTTCCAATGTAGGTACTTTACAGTCGACTCAGCAGACACTCGAAATGCTGCCCAAGGCAGGACAAGACCCAACAACTTGATCCAAAGTTCCAAAGACTACCGAGATCAGCACACAAACCACAAGAGAAAAACCTGCTGACTGGGCGAGCTGCCCCGGAGCCGCGCATGCTGCATGAAGCCAGCCACAAGGCGCTGCCGATGCTGTGCTAAAGTCTTCAACTCGGTGTCCTTCAAGTCATCAGTTGAAACCAGTCTTGCAGGTTAAAGGCTAACGTCTTCTAGGGATTGATGTTCGGGAAGATTGTCGGGTTTGGTCTGTGTTTGCAGGGCTTTTGGGGGCAGCCCAGCCTGCCGCAGCACTCGACCCAGTGCCAACAGACCCCAAAACATCCACACTGGCAACTTCGAACCTACACGATCGAACGACAACCTCCCGAAAATTAATTACCTATGTTCTTGTTCCATCTATGTTATAAACACAACAAAGACATTCAACAATGCAAGAACAAACATGCAATGAACAGAAGGGTAGTTCTGCAAATTGGGGTCCCCTTTAAGGGTCCTGCTTCCAAGGGTGCCGTGCTATTTTGGGGACCTGAAAAGGGACCCCAATTTAGAGAACTACCCATAAGCTTTCATCACGAGGGCTTCGGCGCTCACACTCGGCATATGTCCAAATGTTCAGGGCTTGGGGTTTTGGGGGTTCAAGGTTTAGGGTTTAAGGTGGCGGTTGGTGAACGGCTTGTGCTTGGCATGGGACAGACTTCATGACTTCTGGCAAGGTTTGACACTCGCCGCAAACTCCCTCCCCCAAAAAAAACAAAAAAAACGCGTAATGCCAAAGCTGTTCGTCTCTGGGCCGGAGCTCCGCTCAAAGAAGGAAGCCATAGCGGCTCATAAGCACCCTCGAAGGGAGGTTTAGCCAGTCTACCTCCAACTCCATATCCCAACACCGGTACAAAGTCTACTCCTGCGAGAGCACCCTAAACCCTAAACCTTCAACCCAAGATTCCTGCGAGACCTCGGAAATCACCTTTCCGACGATGATGCTGTGCATCACGGTGCCTTTCCAGCAGCAGACCACACAGGTTTTCGAAGCTTTGGTTGTTGACTTCAGACTTGCTTCTTCCAATGACGTGGAACAGCTCAGGGCTTAGGGTTTACTGTTTAGGGTTTCAGCACTCACAACTAGGACAGGCCAGGCGAGGATTCGAGTACCACAAGGGGTTTTGGGCTATTAGGGGTTTAGGGGTCAACCCTACACCCTAAACCGGTGGACGAAACTCCTTAGGCCTTCCCTGTCTCAGACGGCCAAGCAGAGTTCCGCACTGGAAAGTCTCTCAGTTAGCTGCACCAGACAGGTGGTCGTTTAGGGCAAGTTTAGGGTTTACGGCTTAGGGATTCAGAGTTTATGGCCCTAGCTTGAAGCTTCAAGGGCAAGCAAGAATCGCAAGCCTAAGGAAAGTGGAGAACGGTCTCTTGGACCGTTCAAGGCGGCTACGCCAAGTGTTCTGCACAAACGTCTCACGGACCTGTACTCTCTACGCACTTTCTACACCTGGACTTCTTCCTGTTGAATGCTAGCACCCCATGGCACTGAACAATTGACCCCGACCCTCATTTCCGATTTGCTCTTCTTCCAAACCGGGGTCTAGAATGCCATATATCATGATCCGAAACCTAAGACTCTAAACCCTGGAGCCCGACAGCCCTCAACAGCTGGGGGCCTATTAGCATGGTGAAGCACACATACAAGACTTCCGGAAGGGTCTTCACCGAGAAATCGCCGAAGCCAACCTGGCCGCTGCTTGTGGGGCCTAGGGTTCAGGGCCATGGCTGAGGACTGCAATTCGGGCTCAGGGCTGAAGGTTTGTGGGCTTTTCCTCGGCGGCCTCTTGGAAAAGCCACCTCTCCAAGCTGCTGAACATGGATCTTCTTCCGTACTATCGCTGAAACATTTGCTTCCAGAGCCATTGAAGCTGTTCTCCTCTAAATCATTAGCGAACTGCACGGGTATAGTTACAGTCTTTGTAAGGGTATGAAGCCGGCACTGGCTAAGCGTATCGGTGCATTGGTCGGTCCGGGATGTGACCATACAGCATCCTTACAAATCAGATGCAAAGCTTTCGAAAAACCCTAAACCTTAAACCCTAACCGCGACCTAAACCCAAACTACCAGCTCTAAAAGACTAAAAAGGCCCAGGGAACTCTCCAGTTGTATCTCTGATCCTAAAGCCCAAACGCCCTGAAATCCTCAAACCGTACCCAAGGGGCCTCCAGAATTAGAACAGGGTTTCGGGGTACCAGCACAGTATGCTCATAGCAAGGAGCCCTCAGGAATCATCTTCCGAACCTCCACATTAAACCCTCAAGCTCGATTCCCTGCATCCAAGGTTGATCTCAAGCATAGGGGGATTATCATGGTGCTACATGCACCTGCGTGTGTGTGTGTGTGTGAACCAAAATTCCTCTGCCGTCAAGACATGGTAGGACAAGTTGGGGCAGTTCAACGAACTAACCAGAAGTTTCTACGATCTGATGGCCCCTTGATGCCAGGATGTGACCCATCGAACCAAGAAACCCTGTAGCAAGTGGCCCGCTGTGGCCTCTGCTGTACATACCCCAAAACCGCCGAAAACCGAACGCCCGAAATGGTCCAGAAGTTGGCCCGGGCTTGAGCTTGCATCCAAGTGGCCGTCGTGAAAACAGTAAAGACAAAGTATACCTGGGTTCTAGCTTTGGGGCCCCCGCAAGTATTTATGAATAGGGAGGACTACAACAAGAAATCATAAAGATTCCGATGGCGCCATCCGGATACAGCATGGATCCATTGCTCCATCGGTGGTCTGTAGAGCAGCCTCACGGGCTTCTTGACACATGCAAAACAGCGGTCTGCGTGCGTAGTGCTGGTATTCACTCCAAATGTCTCTAGGCAGTTAGAGTCTAGTATACCCCGAAACCCTATTCTAAGTAGTAAGGCGCCTACATCATCATTCTGGGTCTTGCAAGCTGCGATAGCTGGTAGCTTAGCAGCTCACTACGGAAGTAGTCAGGCAACAAACTCTCTGTTCTTGTTCTTGCACCCTTTCCCCTCCTAGGCTCCTTGTGCCCGAAGAGCTTGAACAGGCCCTAGGATGGGTCGTGGCCTGCAGGCCTGCGTTTGGTACACAAGAAGCTCTCAGCCTTGTCGGCAGAGGTTGTACACCCTCTCCCCAGTCGATGACCCAAGGTATTGTAGAAGCCGAAATAACTACCAATATTGCTTCTTAGGGCTCCTGACAAAAAAAAAAAATATATATATTTTTATAGTATTAAAGAGCCCAGAACCTTATTCTAATTATTCAGGCCCCTGCATTCTGCGTGTTCTTGCTTCGGTGCCACAACACGACTTACGGAGTAGTTCCACCTAAGCTGAGCACAGCGCACCTGGTAAAAGCCATGCGTTTTCGGGGTCCCGGTTATGACTTCCTTATGTAAGTCCTACAAAGGATAGGTTATTTATTTGAGGTCCAGGTAGGGCTTAGGGCGCACATGCTGCCATGGCTGCAATCGCTCGTGTCAGTTGTCTTTCTTGTTAGTAGAATTGGGATTGTGTGGGAGTTAAGATGAGGGGGACCCTTGGGGATATCGGCCTTCTCAATACGGTCCCCTTTACGAGAGCCAGCAGTAGTTTTAAGAACGGTCCCCTTTACGGGGTCTCTCTAATACTACCTAGAAGTATGTCACCCTAAGGCCAGACTCATCAACATGCGTAAAGAGCCCTCTAAGCAGTTACCAGCACAGCCATACAGGCTCTACCTCATAGAAGGTTTTGGCGATCTGTGCAAGGCCCGTGAAATGTCGATCTCCCTCTCAGGAGCTGCACACAGCCCTTCGTTCAACTACCGAGCTTGAGAAGCCTTCGGGAAGCCCCAGGCCAGATGGAAGTTCACTGGCCTCAAGGCTACCTTCTTCATTCTTTTCAGGATGTTTCTAGTTCGAGTCTGTATCAAGACGCCGGGATCTTGCTATTTAGGTTTAGGGTCTGTTTTGGGACGCCCGCGTTTATATGATGCAAGCTGGCAGCATATCTTGATCTTGGTTGACGAGGCGGAAAGCCAACCAGGTTTCCATGTGGTCATCGTGGAGTGCAGCACAAAGATACCTTTGACAGTCTGGGCTCTCTGGCGTCGGGACTTGGGGTTACGGGCTAAAGCAAGCCCTAGGACTTAGACTGTAATGTAAGTTTCGCATCGTTTAGGGACGAATATACACGCACCCGGAAAAAGGATACTACGGCCAAGACGCCATCCACAAGCCAGGACGTGAACGAGCCAGATTAATCCGAGGAGTAGGTTCAGCACAGCCACGAACTTGTAGTGCTTGACCCACTCCTAGGCTGAGGGCTTAGGGTTTTGGGCTTAGGCTTCAGGGTTCAGTGTTTAGGGCTCAGCGAACTGCACAGGAATAAGGGTGCTATTCCATATACCGTTCAAGCGTCATAAAGGAAAGCCACCGAAACAGAAAGGGTATAAGTTGACTACTGGCGGACCAAGACTCAACAAGCTGAATGAGCTTCACCACGCGCAAGTACTTCAAGAGCTTCGTCATCCTTTGCCGGCGAGCACTCAAACTACAGTTGCAAGATTATAGTCCCTAGCTGTAGTTGCAATGTGATATTGCTCGTCAAAACAATGCTCCAATTTTCTCTCAAGAACTTTTACAGAACTCTACCAAATCCCACTAACGCCCGTGGAACACCCTACAACACCCAGATGATGTTCTCAGGGCCCGATAGAAATGTGCACACATCACCAGGAGTTAGGGTTAGGGGGATCCTTGGGGATATAGGCCCTCCCACGAAGGTCCGTTTTAAGAGAGCCATAAGTAGGGTTAAGATACATACTGCCTAGGAATCACCGAAGCCGCTGCCAAGGCACTGCTGCATTCGGATAATCCGAAGAGCTCGGTTCGCTTGGTTCGAGTTGATGTCCTGTTTGCAAGGGTCCTAGGTATTGATGTTGGGGAAAATTCCCAAATCATAATGGTAACTCCTGCTATGGAAACTCTACATTCTACTATATAAGTACTTAGGGCCCTTGGGGTGCTACTAAAGGCTCTACGGTTTCGGGTTCGGGCAGGGTACCTAAACCCTAAATCCTCGCGGCCAAGGTTTAGGGTCAGGGATTTAGTTGACTAGCGTTCCAATAGCGTTCCATCGGTTTGGGGTTTAGGCTCTCACAACTCGGACATGCCAGGCGAGGATCCACAGGTACAAGTCGGCGTGAAACAAGGAAAGACGGCTTTGTCTGCCACTAAGCACTATTGAAAGAACCCGTTTGGGGTTTGAGGTTTAGGGTTTGGGGGCGTGAGCTGCCTGAGTTCAAGGCAATGCACAGCGGCCCCTGAGCTAAGGCTGCGGCTGAATCCGAATCATTGAATTGAAGGTTAAGTTTAGGGTTTACGCTCTCACAACNNAACTCGGACAAGCCAGGCGAGGTTTAGGGTTTAGGGCTTGGGGCAAAAACACATCGGACGTTGGGCTCCGGTTACATAGCATGGTGCGACTGGCACCAAAGTGAAGGCGTCTACGGTGTCTAGTAACAAACCTGACTGTGAACATCTCCATCTTGACTTACACCCGTTCGGTACCCACATATTCATGTTCAGCATCCATTGACTAAGGAGGGTTCTTCAAATTATTTATTCGTGAGGGCTCTTCAAGCCACAGCAGGAATACCCTTCTCAGAACATTCCTCACACCACAGCAACATGCCGCGTAATTCAAGCAATATCATTTAAAGGATCTGGGTTCCCTGGTGTTGGGTTTACCTGGACCCCAAAAGCATGTAGAATAGTAGCCTTTATGGGTGCTGGGCTTCATCTTACCTGATCTTTGACATTTCAGTAGGGTTTCGGGTTCGAACCCACATCACGTGAGGTCCTCTGCCAGGGCCACAGAAACCAACGCTTCGACGAAAGGCTCCGGAAGGCTGGAGATCAAGTTGATGGTGAAGTTTCCCAGAATGTATCTCCGAGCCTCCAGCTTTGGGGTTTGGGGTGTAGGGTTTAGGACTTAGTGTTGGGGTTTAGGGTGTAGCGCGTCTAGGGTTAGGGTTCCGTGGTTTAGGGCTTGAGTGTTGGATCTACGGAGGGGGAATGGACTTGAAATTTGGAGGTCAGAGTGTGTACGGTTTCGCCCGGATACTCACGTCGATGCTCGAGAGTTATGCTACATTATCCTCCGCTCTCGTTCGCTCTCTCTCTCAGTCTCTCTGTCTCTCTCTCTCTCGCTCTCTCTCGCTCTCTCTCTCTCACGCTGCCCGTAATTCGATCAGCGCACACAAAACCCTGAGGTAATCAGGAATACGCTATGATAAAGCATCGTCAGGAGACACGGCTTGTTTTTGTCCGGTATAAACTCATGAATCCACCTCTTAACAGAGCTGTTCCTCTAAGTTCTTGTCTCCATAAAATCTCGATATCTAAAAATGCTGCGCTGCAGTGCAAACGAAGAGTTTGACGGTCTCGGATAGAAGTTGCCGAGAAGGTGGGAAGACTCTGCTTGCAGTGCCAGCTTCGCAATGCGCATAGACGTGCCGACCGCAAAGCCAATGAGGCTCAGGGCCAAGGTTTATTTAGGCCATGTTAGGCCCATGTGTGTGTGTGTGTGTCTGTGTCTGTCTGTGTCTGTGTCTGTGTCTGTGCCTCCACAGCCTGCTGGCACAGTGTTGCCAAGCAGGCTCGTCCTCGCAGCCCATACTGTTGTGGTGCACTCAATCTGGGCATTGGCCGTGAATTCCTGGCCTTGGCCTAAAGAGTCACGCAGGGTGTGAATGGAGGATGTGTTGACTCACTCCTGGCCCCTGTGCTCGCGTCCGCGAGGACCCACTGCCGTCTGGCTTGTGCGGTGCGAGCACTGGGGAGTTCATGGATGCTTGCATGGGATGGCCAGTCAGGGACCTCGAATCTTTGCCGGAAACCTGCTGATGATGCTTGCGGAGGCTCCCTGAGATGGCGGAGGGGAAGGCTTCCCCTGGCAGCCGTACCCTGCGTGCCGTCCATCCATCCATCCATCCATGCATCTGTCTGCCCCTGTGTGTGTGCGGATGTGTGGGTGTGAGAAGGTCTCAAAGCATGTAGCATGTGAAGCAACCAGCTCGGCATGGCGAAAGCATGCTCTCTTGGCGAGTCGCCCCTGACGGTCACCATGTCCAGTTATACCCTGCGCCCTAGCCCTTACAAAATTTCAGATTTCAAGACCCGAAGCTTCACGGCATCAGCTTCAAAACTGATAAAGGTATTTCGTACAAGGGCCTCAGAAGTGAGAGTAGATAAGCGGGGGTTTGGGCGGGGGGTATAATGTGGACTCCCGAGGACGCAGGAATATCCACGCGATGTTCTGCCTTGTTGCTCAAGCGCCATAGACCCCGGCAGGTGAAAGTCTGTGTATCGGACCGGGGCTCGGACGATGCGCCGCAAGGATACGACCTCTTTGCCATCCGAGCTCACGTAGGAGAAGAAGAAAGGTACCACAACGTCAACGACAAACCTAGGCTGCTTGGGCACACCCAAGATCGCGACGAAGATGCGACCACTATAAGAACTTCAGACATAACTCTAACAATCTACAGAATCCTACAATGAAACCAAAAATCTAGCATGATGAACAACAACGGATCTGGCCTCTCTCGAGAGAAGCCTTGAACACCACACAAGATAAAGTATTGAAGGCAAGTATTTAGGAACAAAAAACATGAATGCCACTAAATATGCACTAAACCCCAAGCGCTCACTGCCACCCAAGATGCACCACATCCACGAACCTGTCCCAATAAGACCAGAACTCTGGCTCGGCTAGGGTCTGCACAGCGTGGCTGCGGACGAAGGTCATCCTTCAAGAGGTTTGAGGCTTAGGGGTAGGGTTTAGGGTTTCAGCACTCACACTCGGACGAGCCTAGGGTTTAGGGGGGGTGGGGTTGGGGTTTAGGGCTCTGGGTTTAGGCTTTGAGGGAGGCGGGGGTTGAGGTTTGAAGGCTTTTGATTGAAGGCACGAAACCCTGCGATTAGTGCTGAGGGTTGTCAGATATCGGGCTCTAGATCTACGTGGGAAGCTTTGCTGTCCGGGTGTTCAGGGTTTCGGGTTGTGAGGCTTTAGGTAATGCAGGGGCATGAAAATTGAAAATGAAAGGGGTGTTATTTGTGGTTTACCCTACGACAAAACACAGGGAGGAACTCCAAGCAAGAGCAGTGGTACTTACTATGCTTATTATTATTATTTTTATATTTTTATTACTATTGAGGCCCTTACATTACATTAATGAGGGGGGTTCGGGGTACTTTTTGCTTAGATCTGAGTGTTTGGGCTGGGGTTCAACGACTCAAAGTTCAAGTCTAGCCTTCGGTTTAGGGTTTAGGGTTTAGTTAAGGCTTTCCTCGAAAAGTGACACTTGTTCCCACTCTGGTGCTGCTGAAAAGAGTCTGGTTCTCTAAATCAGGGTCCCTTTTCGGATCCTTTTCATAAGGCTGCCGTACTCTTTTGGGCGCCTAAACAGGGACCCCAATTTAGAGAACGACCCTTATAGACGCCCTATAGAAACCCAAAAAAGGGGACACTAATTCACAGAACTGCCCAAGAGGTTTGGAGATAGGGAGTTCCATCGTTAGTCTGGCTCAGGGCGAGACCCGAAGCTGCAGTAATCTAGGGGTCTTGATAATTAGAATCGGGTTTGGGGCTCCTTTAGGGTTTTGGGGTTGAGGGCTTAGGATTTCTAGTATAGCTAGAATCATAGGGAGCCCTAAGGAAGAATATTGGCAAGCAGTTAGTTAGTGATCTTGCTAGTGGGATCCGTAGCATACAGACTCATCATGCGCACCAAACTCTAAATTTACAGCAGCACCCATAGGGTTCTCAAGTGGCTGCAAGAATAGCATAGGGTGATGGGCAAAACAGCAGCTATAGTACCCTGACAAAAGGGAACCCAAAAGAATACGATTGCCATCGCTGACCAATATAACCACATCCTCACTCCCGCAATCCGCCACAGAAAAAACACGTGTTGAACTTTCAGATTATACCTCTAGACTACAGGAACGCAAAACGTTCAAGGGTTGGGTATTGAGAACCAACATAGGCACTTAAATGAATCCCAATCCCAATACTATTTGGAGGTTCCTTGTTATATCCCCCCGAGACCCTATTCTAGTATGAAGGCCTTTATAGCAAGCATCAGTTTGAAGACTTTAGGGCTGCCCTAGGATCTCACATGTGGCATCCAAGCATCCGATAGAGAAAGATGGTGCCAGTGTACATGAGAAGCCTGGTAGGGCTTAGGGTTTACGGTTTAGGGTTAGGGTTTAGGGTTTAGGGTTTAGGGCTGAGGGTTAGGGAGATGTCGCTGCATGGACGGCCTTGTAGTTTGGGCAGTGGAGGCTGTGCTGTGAGGCGTGGCTCTTTCGGTTGTGAAGGCCTGGGTCTACTTGAAACCGATTTTCTGAGCTCTGTGCAAAACGGACCCGAAACCGTTCCCCTGGAGACACTGGAAAGCTGCACCTCGTTCCATACGCAACACACAACACACTGCTGCTCGTTTTTGGCGTTGCAGGCCCGAGTCTCCAACTGTGACCAGAAACTGTATCAACAACCCCGAACCCTACAAATCCGGCATGCCTAACGGACCCTCGAAGCCCTACGAAGATTGAACCCGAAAGCTTAAACCCCAAAGCCCAGCGGCAGCAGTATCAGCAATGTCCACAGCTGACGCAGCCGACTGTCAGAGCGCTGAACGATCCATCCCAGGCGCCGGTGTCTTTCCTCGGCTCTCAGTGGCTGATGATTGTAGGAGTAATACTAAGGTTTATATGGGTTGGGGGTTTAGGACTTGGGGCTTGGGGTCTGACAAAATGGGCTAGTAGGTTTGGAGGGCAAAAAAAGACCGCGAACCGCAACCTCTTAATTTGGCTCTCGCGGCTGTCGCCCGACATGACAGCCTTCCGGATGAAATCCAAACCCGAAACTGTCAAGATGGTCAACGCCTATCCCTAAAGGTACAGAACCCTATAAGCCTAAGCCCTCATGCAAACCTTCGTTCGGTAGTTGGCGAAAACCTTAGACACGGCGGCTGGCCAAGCAAAGGAACCACATTGGGTATTCTGCATGTGAAGCTTGTAAGCTTGCGGGCCGGACAGTGAACAAGAAAACCCTGATTTTGCTCACGCACTCAGCACGAAACATTCTCCTCATTCGGGTTCAGGGTGGTCTGGAGCGTAGGGTCGTAAGGCTTAGGGTTTAGCATGTAGAGGGTCTACGGTTTTACGATTTAGGGTTTCGCTAAGTGATTCTTCGGTATAGAGTCTTGGAAGCTTCGAATAGAAGACCTCAATGACGAAACTTGAGATAACTCGCTATGTAAAGCCTTTCTTGGGACTCTGAAAGCACGATGAAACGGTTTACATGTACTTGGGCTCGGGGTTTTGGATTGGAGCCGGGCGACCTGTGATTTGGGTCGCTTACCTTCTCCTCTTCCTCTGAGGCTCCAAAGCCCTTCAACCTCTGAAAACACAAAATGTGTAAAACTCTATAGTCTATACCGTGGAAATCCCTGATGCTAGGCAATTTCCGGTCATTTCACCTCAATCGAGGCATCTTGGAGTCTGAAACGCAACAAGGTTGGCGGTTTCATGGTCGAGACGTCCGGACCGTCATTGCCTCTCATATCTTGCTTTGAAGGCCAACTATAATAAGAGACTACCAAACGGAACATGCCAGCTGAATGGTGTAATGACATCCGCGAAATGTGCCCTTTCTTTCAACAATTTTGGATGCTTGGCATCAGACCACAATCTACGCGGATCTGTAGCAGTATGATGTATGAACGAAGAAATTAAGCGGCCCCGAATGGACCAAGCTGGCTTGAGTTGAAGGCGTAATGGGATTACATGCCAATGTGATGAGCCAAGCCGGCGAGAAGCACCCAAGCATTCTCCATGTTTCTGAAGCTAGAATAATCTGTACTTCTGTAGCCCGCAGGGCTGTGCCAAATCCCGAGTCTGTGAACCACACTACACAACATGAACACAACCTCATGACACCTCTGGGTCCTATTCGACCAGATCTTGCGAGTAAAGTCTCCACCAGAGCTGGTTCGCTTGGTTCTTCCTCATCCTCCGACTCCTGTGAGAGCAGGGTTTTTGAAGCGGTCGGTGGTGTAGGGCGTTTAGGGTTCAGGGGTGAGGACTCTCTGAGTGAACGGTTGGTTAAGTTAGTCTAGACCGGGTATATCAAAAACACACTTTATAATACTAATACCTGAACTTCAATCATGCAAGGGCTGGTCGGGACCATCCTTTGCAAATTATGTAGGCAGACTGCAAACGTGCCGCAAACCTGAACTGAGGAGTCAGCGAGCCACGAACTGCAGCAAGCCTCAACCCCTGATCTCCTTTCTGCACCTGGGACCCTTGATCCCCGAACGACTTTTTTGCATCTGGTTTAAACCCGCAAGCCGCAGCTGCACGAATCCACCATCCCGCGCAATCCATAACCTTACCCCTGAAGCCCTCAACCCTAAAACCCTACAGCCCTAAACCCTTAACACAACAGACAGAAAATCATGACTGTGACTGTGGTCGAAGCTTATATCCTGTCGAATCGCAGACATGGGGTTATTACTAGAATGAATTATCTATTATGTTTATGGCTGATGCAGGGTCTTTAATTTAATTACACATTAGAATACGATATTGTTTCGGGTGGGGAGAAATTATAGCATGAACAGGAAAAAGAGAACCCGACAGTGTTTTGTTCAGGCTTCTAGATAGAAAATGGATTTGGACCGGGCTATGACTTAGTAGTCACATGACGAAAACTTCCATAATTGACAATGCCGTTGCACCTGCAGCTATGGTTATCAGCGTTCTTCTGTGGACTGTTGTCCTTCATGACATCCATACTTCACTCTCACAAGCCTCAGACATTTTCATAATTCTATAGAGTTGCTTTAGGGCTCAAAAGTTTCAAGATGAAGCAACACTGAGCATCATTGCTAGTCACACCGATGGCAGCAGCAGAGAAGACACGAAGCAGCAGCCATAGCGGCGTTAGACAAAAGTGTCAAGGCAGCACTAGCAGCAAAGTAGTACCGGTAGTGGAAGTGGCAGCAGTAGTAGTAGTAG
>CAJNJA010015308.1:0-12500 GCA_905231915.1 Symbiodinium necroappetens | reverse complement strand
ATTGAGAGCTGTGTTCTGCTACAGTATTATAGGGCGAGCCTGTTGCTCCCAGCATAGGGGCAGAGATCGATCCTGCAGCTCTTCGCGGGGTTCGATGTGGGGTGTAAGGGCCTTGAGGGCTTTGCGAATCAGATGTGTTATCTGTTGGCATACATGACCTGTGCACCGAACGCCGTGCACAGGCCTTGGACCTCACAACATCCGGGCCTCATTCGTGTAGTATCATGTAGGATGCTGCAGTCTTCGATTCCTCATGAACTTACGAACTCGATCCCCTTGTTGGCCTTGTCACTGGTCCTGGTAAAATCTTGACTGAAACGCGGGAAACCCCTTGATTAACGAATCCGTTCCTCACAACGTATAGGTTCACAAATGAGCTAACGAACCTTCCTCAGCCGTAGTTGAGTTAGGGGGTAGGTGTGGCTGCAGGCGTATTGTAGGTTCCGTTTTGATGATTCGACTAGGGTATTAGGGTAGATTGGGAACTCTAAGGAGAAACAACTAGCAAGTATTCCGACGCCGAGATTTGTCCTGGATCTTCCGAAGAATCGCTCTTCTTGATGAAGTTGTCCGTAACCCAGAACTGGAAGGCGTTCATGACCATCTGGCAAGCACGGGGTATCTTCTCTTGACAAACTTTGGACTCAAGGGTTTAGGAACCTAGGGAATAGAACTAGTGATTATTCAGAAGGAGTCGCTGCGGGGCTCTACCCTTTTATACGCAAATACTGAAAGACCGGCAGTTCCAATAGGGTTCTGGAAGGATTATAATGGGGGCTTTTTCGAATATAATATACGGGTCCTTAAGAATTCGAACGGGGTTTTGTGGTAGAATGTGCTATGTAAAAAATTTGTATATCTGTGTATGTATATATATATAGATAGATAGAGGGAGAGAGAGAGAGAGATATGTATGTGGTAATATAGAATGGAAGGCATTGTCGAGTTTGGGTAGTTTGTGCCGGCTTTCTCACGTGAGTCACGTGGCGCTCGCTTCCACCAAGGTTCAGAGGTTTTGCCAGACGACAGCGCACGGCCGCTTCGCCTTTGAGGAAATGGTTCTATACGGTCCATACGACGAAAAGGCAGTGAGATTTGCAGGACACAAGATCCGTCCCACAATCTGCCTAAGTCCGAAGCACTGACTCCTGCCTCTAAGTCGCTAGCTACTTGAACGAAGCCTTACATATCTGGATTCAGGGCTTCGTGATTCTAAACCGGGTGGAGCGAGTTCTGAAGAAGAGAGTCTCTGAAAAACATGCAGTGGGCCGGAGTCGCGATCATCACGACGAGGAGCTTCAACCTTTCATTGTTTTGCGGTAGCTTCGCGCTCACACTTGGACAAGCCAGGCGAGGTTCTTGGTGCGTGGTCGGTGAGGTGAGACACATGCTGTAGGGTTTAAGGCTTGGAATTTGAGGGTTGATAGGGAGGTTAGGGCATGGTAAAAAGCTCGTGGTAAAGGCATGTCCATGCTGATGTCACGGGAGTCTGCTGACACGTGCCCGAAACCCCAAACCCCGGTCTCAGTGCGAAGAGATTGTCTTGCTGCAAACTTCATAGCAGATCTAGGGCCATTCAGGGTGTAATGTAGGGGCCTTACGGATTAGAATAGGGTTTTGGGTGGCTTAGAATATAAATAAATGGGACGACAATTGAACATTTCTAATTCAGCAAGGCTTCTATATTAGGAGTCATACTTGCAATGGGGCCACCCAGCATTTCCCGTGGCGGGAACCTCAAACAATTCTGAAATAGGCCCACCTTACCTCACACCCGGAAGAAATTCAAGAACCCAGCGTCCAAGTCGCCTGAGGTGGTACCGCACCCTTTTCACGTGATTCTGCGGAGCCCCAGGCTGCACATGCGTGACTTTCAGGCCCCTCGAGTTAAGGCGTCCAGACTGCAATGGCACTAAGCCTACTTAGAAGCTGTGAAGTAGGGGCCAGAAAGCTAGCACATCATGCTGATGATGCCCTGAAGGTAACGCACAGCGGCATAACGAAACCGAGCTGCTAATGCGACTTCTGTCATGGCTGTGGTATTATGCTTATAAGCCCTTTTTGAACGAGGTCTCTCTGAAGTGCCTGTCTACGAGCCAGACTTAAAAGCCCTAATTAAACCACAAAACCTTAAACCACTCATAATTTTAAGACGGTCGCTGCGAGCATCACCGAGGTTTCGGGGGTTTACGGGACAGCTTCGCGGTCTTCTCGGAGTTCTGCATGAGCCGACTTGTGCTGATGGGTTTTTTTCCCTCCTACCTAGCAAGGACGAGCCCGCATGGGGGTGTAGGGTGGGTCTGAGATCGGGGCATAGGCTTCTCCAAGAAAGGGTTCAGCACCGTCCGCGCAGCCATCGTCAGTGGCTTGGCCAGCAGTATCATCAACACAACCTGTTCTTGCAGGAACACAGTGCGCGGAAAGGAGGAGAAGATTGGACCGGTAAGGGCAACAAATTGTGCTTTTCCGAACAAAGTTCCAGGGGATTGGACAAACTGCAACTGGAGAGTCTGATCAAGGCTGCCGTGCCAATAGTAGTTGTATGCTAGCTGCCGATTGTACTTTGCCAGTGTCTTTTTACTTTTGCATGATGATTCAGCGTTGCTGCAGCTGGCAGCTGGATGATGACTATGTGTGTACATGCTAACCTCAAGCTGAGTGGAAACAGCAGCTGTACTCGAAACCTCATGATGATCGTACGTCTTGCTGTTGCTGCCACTGCTGTCGACGGTTGCTGTTCTGATGACGGGCACCCCCACTGCTGCCGCTGCTGCTCTTTCTATATCTAGTACTGCCTTTTGATGGCCGTGGGTTGCTGTGGGCCCACGTCTTCCAGTCAAGTTGAACCGAAGATTAACCACAAGTATGCTATTTAGTTTACAGTGTATGGTCTCGGGTTTGACACAGGCCTACATGTTCGTCAGGTTGATGGAGGTACGTTGCTATATACCCTAAACGCAAAACCACTAAACCCCAGCTATATAGCAATAGTGCCGATTGCGACCTTCCACGCAGGAGATAAAAGCGGCAACTCAAAATCCTCGTCTCTACCGAAAAATCTGCAACTTCAGCGGCCTTGTACCTTATGTTCTACTCTTTTACCATTTTATTATGAGCGTTATGACTGTGGTGATGATTGTGATTATCGTTATTGCAGTTGCTATACATACTGTTGTTGTTATTGTTTTCATCAGTATTGTTACTGTTGTTACTTCGGTTACTACTTTTATTATCTGTATTGTATCTGCCCGCTGCAAAAGACTTCAGGACTCAGTGACCCCAGAAATCGGGAGTTGTGTTTTGGAGCTGCAGTTCGGGGCCTATTTTCTGTACTTTTGAGCCTCTTGTGCTAGTCTGGATCTCTCTGATGTGGCAGTCAAGCCTACACCCGAAATCACAAAAAACCTGCGAGCGAGGGGCCATTGCCAGCTTCATGAAGCTCACGATGGAGAGCCATACGATGAGTTGCTTCACGTACATTATCACCTGCTTCGGTTGGTTCTGTCGGGACCTGAATAGTTGGAAGAGGGTTCGGCGGCATATTATTTGTTGTACAAATGAGATGATCTTGGTAGTTCTTCCGGCTTCTGTGGTACGACTGGCGCATGGCGCATCCGGTACGCGTGCCCCACGCTGCACACGATCAGAGACACCCTCAGTAGTATGCGCACCACGTGTGCCCTGGAGGCTAGACAGTGCAGAGTGTTGGAGAAGTAGAAGTAGACTGAAGTAGCCGCCGTCATCATACGTAGTAGTAGTAGTCGTCGTCGTCGTCGTCGTGGTCGTCGTCAGTAGTAGTAGTAGTAGTAGTAGTAGTAGCAGTAGCAGTAGTAGTAGTAGTAGTAGGAGGAGGAGGAGGAGGAGGAAGAGGAGGATCAGTAGCAGTAGCAGTAGCAGTAGCAGTATGTGCACAAGTAGCAGTAGCAGCAGCAGTAGCAGCAGCAGTAGTAGTAGTAGTAGTAGTAGTAGAGGAGCAGCAGCAGCAGCAGCAGCAGGAGCAGTAGCAGTAGCAGTAGCAGTAGCAGTAACAGTAGCAGTAGCAGCAGCCAACACTCTAAACCCCAGCCCTAGTCAGAACCTGAGAACAAGAACCGGAATAGGTTGGGGTTTCTGACAGGGAGAGTACCAGTGCCACACCCAAGACTTCAAAACATGAAGGCTCCAAACTAACCATGCTCACAAACACGGCCAGCTATACAACAGCCTCACCCTGCCTGCTGTGCAAAAAAGGCTTCGTGGAGAGGTCTACAGTCTAGCGACGGG
The DNA here is from genome assembly GCA_905231915.1 of Symbiodinium necroappetens. NCBI lineage: Eukaryota > Dinophyceae > Suessiales > Symbiodiniaceae > Symbiodinium > Symbiodinium necroappetens. The sequence continues at coordinate 8,237 of CAJNJA010015308.1, read as the reverse complement.
GGTTGGAGCACCTGCTGCGCAGTATACTTGCTGTGTGCCGGGGGGGGGGAGGACGTCCAGTGCAGAGTTTCACCTACTGTCTGGTGCCCTTCTAGACTACAGAATGATATATGGGCTTTCGTATGTGGACCGAGTGGATCTTCTGGCCGATCGATATAGCAGCCGTAATGATGAGAACAGGGTTTTGGGGTTCATTCTAGTACAGGTTCGAGGGCTCCAAGGACTAGTACTAGCCTATGATGCATCCTATTCGAACCATTGAGGTACCCTTGCTGGAGCTTCTGCGACTCGATACTGAAGTGGGTCACCCATCACGTCTCGTGCAGGAATTAGAGTCTTCGTATCTCAAAGTTTTAACCTCCCTGTCATGTACCTTCAATGAAGAAGGTCGGAATCCTCAAAGAAGCTTTGTTTGAATGCTAGGTGTGTGTGTGTGTGTGCGTGCGTGCGCGTGCGTGTGTATGTACATATGCATATATATACATATATAGATATATATATATGTAGATAGATAGATAGATAGATAGATAGATAGATAGATAGATAGTAGTACAGGCCCTGCCAGGTTGCCTGAAACTCTCCATTTCGCCAATAGTTTCCGCTGCGGAAGTCCTGACCGACCAGTGTTGCGGCCCCAGGCCCCACTCCGACAAGCCGAGCCCTTAATTCTCCGGCTCCTCCCGTAAGGATTGTATAGGGTACCAAAAGTCTCCATTGCAGTTCTTTTTTTTTGGTTTAACCAATTCTATATTAAGGATCCTAAAAGGTAACCCTAAAAGGGAACTACAATGGAGACTATAGGTAGGGTTTAGGGCCACAGCAGCTTCCACAAATCGTACCCACCCCAAACGCCCTCAGAAACTCCGTCCGGAAACCCCCGAACTGTAGACAGGTTTCCCGAACCCGTGCCGAAACCGGTAATACTTTTCGAGCCCTTTACAGAACCTGTCTAGAACGCTACAGCGCCTCTTTACCCGAAACCTGCGTCCTGCCCACCCTCTCCGAGCAGCATGTCCAAGGCTTCGGTAAGGATCCGGAGTAACATATACTCCACCCAGACCTCTCAGTCACTCTGATCCTTTTTGAGACACGATCTGGGGCACGTTTGAGGAAGCATCATTCGAGGCAAGAAGCTGAAGGAAGCTGTAACCCTGAACCCTAAGTCCTAAATGGGGGACTCTAGTTCCTTTTGACGGCTCTACTCAAAACTCGCACTTTTTGTAGCTTAGGGCACTCCACCCCAACCTTTCCGTTCTCGGGTTTAGGGCTCAGTTTTTGCTTTTGTTGGGGACGGTCAGGCTTTGGGATTTAGGGTTGTAGGGTTGACGGGGCTAGGTGGACCCTAGGAGACCTGTCTAAGGACTTGTATAAGGAAGTCAAACGAAGGCAGGCTCCGGCAGGCATTCAAGATTTTGGGACTAGTCTCGAGCCGTGCGCTGAAGTCGAACAGGGACTGAATGCTCAGAACTCCACTGAACTTTCTTCTGCACCTAGTTAAAGGCTTCATTCATTGGGTTCTAGGGTAAAAGAATGGCTAACCAAAACAGGAACCAGATTGGAGACTACAAGTGAACCCGCAGTTTCGGAGCCTTGATAGAATAGGGCTGGGGGGGGGGGGGCACAGTCTTCTGCATTTATCTTCAATCAGGAACGTCATGGTTGTGCTGTTGCTTCTTGGCGAGCCAAAGTCCCAGGCTTCAGCACTGTCTTTTATCGGTTGAGAGACTTGGCTGTCCTCCTTGGTCTGCCGTTTAAGGCTCCATGTACCTATATACACTATATCATATGATACATATATATATACATACATACATACATACATACATACATACACATGCATATGTATATATATATATATCTTTATTTATTTCACATATATTTACATTCACACATACATATACAGATACATATGTATGTATACTTAGACTTACTCCTTCAAGCAGGAACACCCCCCAAGGCGGAAGTCTATACTTATATGGGCACCTGGAGCCTTCGGGCTGCTTTGAGTTTACACAAGAACGAAACGCGACGTGGGAGACTGTGGTATCAGACTTGGATCCGTCATTGTGCCCATGGGCACGAAAAGGTCGCAAAAAGTCGCGAAAAGCCAGCGATGCCAAGACAACACCAGAATCCCGAAGCAAGCCACAAGAGAAGCAACCGCCCCGCCCCGAGGGTGGTGTCCAGCATGATGTTCAGCCAGTACCTGGCAGTTAGCCGCCACCAGATGCTTAGCCTTGCACCTAAACGTGTGCGACTAACAGCTCAATGAGTAAATGGTCCCTGATGCCTCAACCACGATGAAGCTTCGAGCAAAGGAATTAAATGCAGTGCCAGGCAATACACGTATCCGAAGTGTTCGCCAGAACGGGGCGCCACTCGCACTCATCTCCTTCACTCATGTGGGTGCCCATGATGGTGGCGCACCTGGGAGAGTTGGGCTGTAATGATGATGATGGTGATGACGACGATGATGGTAACTCAATCGTGATGCAGTTGATGATGGTAGGCCGCCTACCTACAGCTACCCTCTGCAGAAAGTCAAAACGGTTCAGTGCTCAATGTTCGATCGTCACAAGAGAATATCCAGAGCCAAGCTCCTCTGAGAGCCTGTCTAGAGAGTCTAGATCATGCCATGATGTTGTGGTCTCCCTTGCTACCTCATCCGGGTCAAAGGCCAGAACCACTGAACCCTGTGGGCAAAACACTGCAAAACCACACACAAGAGGCGAGGCGCTTAATCATGCATGCTACGACAACATGTTTTCAGCCACGTCTCCTGGTGCTGCTGCTCCTCCCCTACCACGACTCCTACTCTTGCTCCTGCTGCGACAACGACGACCGACGACGGCTACCTGCACGGCCACGAGCAATGCCGTGACAAAAGGTAGTCGTCGGTGCTATCACCAGGCCAACGACTTCGACGTTGGCAATGACAACGTCGCAGAGGTATACGTGGAAACACCCCAACCACTGCAAACCCGAAAGAAGCCAACATTTTCCAGAAAAAACGACTCGACTTTGATTGAATTTGTAGCAGCTTTGTACGTAGTCGGGTTTGGGGAAGGCCACATGAGTCAATTTATTTTCCAAGTCGCAGCTGCTTTGTTGTGGACTGCTGTGTGTCTGTGTGTGCGTGTGTGTGTTTGTTTGTGCAGGCTCATGACCAGAATGTTTCAAATGCACCTGCATGACGGTTGTCACTCGGCCCTTTAATGCCACAGAACAATTCTTATCTAGCCGGGCTTTTCTCGGCCGTGACTACACTCACCGTCGCTGTTGACAGCCCTGTTCTGCAGAAGGACTTTCCGGATAATATGGAGGCCTGAAACTTGCCAATACCATTTTGGGGGCTCCTTAATCTATGTAAGCATACAGTTTAATATACTCCAAAACCCTGTCCGAATTATTAAGGCCCCTATATCAGACTGCAGCCGGGCATCAAGAGGTTCATCACATGAATCCATCCTTCCGGACTTGTTTTCTCAAAGGGTTTCGGGTATAGGGTTTAGGGGCGGACCATGTTTCGGGCCCTGTGGGCACGGTTTGAGGGGTAATGAACAGTTCACACTTTTGACTTAGGACGAATACAAAGCATCTAGACACTAAACCTTTCTGCAACGTAATCGGCCTTTGAAGGCCTAAAAGCTTTCTTGTGTTGACCGGATTCGATTTCGGCACAGGCAGATCGTCTGCCAAGGCCCTACCCAGCCGGATGGACTCGGACCAGCTACATGCCTTCTTTAATGAGGGGTTTCTACGGTTCCTTTCCGCATCTGTAGAAGGGCTCTTATGAGGGTTCCTCCTACACGGGATTCTAGAAGGAAGAACAAGGGCTTAAAGAGGTGTGCTTGCACAACGGAGCCTGCACTTCCCCCAGGCCAGGGACGATGTAAAGCCCTGAGTCATAAATCACTAACAGCCCCAAAACCCGAAGCCCTCACGCCATCTGAGCACAACCAGAAGTTCAAATAAACCTACTTCGTGCAACCCCGAAACCCGTGAAAAGTCCTTCACCTCAACCCCGAAGCCCCCTAAACCCCAGCCCTAAATCCCCCCCCAACCCCCAAACTCCCCAAACCCCACAAACCCCCATCCCTGAACTGCCAGGCCTGCACCCAAGAACTGCTTCGAGGAATCCAAGCCAAACTGAAACCAGCTCCGTCTCGGCCCCTCCCGGACCTGTTTGAAGGTTCCTGTTAAAGGGATCCTTTCATGGGTTCCCTTTGAAGGATTGCTTTAAGGGGTTCCCTTTGAAGGGTTCCCTTTGGAGGGTTCTGCAACATTCCCTTCAAAGGCTTCCTTTTTGCAGGGTTCCTCTGAGGGTTGCCTGAGGGTTCCTTTATACGAAGGGATCTCTGTGCGAGTTCCTTCAAGGGTTCCCTTTTAAGAGTTCCTTTTTGGGGTTCTTTTTAAGAGTTCCCTGGAGGCTTTTATTGGGGTTTCTCCAGGGGTTTAGGGTTTCCTTTTCCCTTTTGCCACAGGCTTGCCGAGTTCACACGCAAACCCTAAACCCTTAACCCGGGGTCCACACGTCTCGTGCCCTTTCGGATCTCTTTAGAGGTTTCAAACAGAGGCACTTTAACAATCAAATTGGGATGTAATTGTGGTATGTCATAGTAGCCGTATACTATCCATGTTCAGGAAACCGAAAGAATAATCTTGAACCATGCAAGCTTCCATATGTTGAGAGTGCTCCTGGCAGGTATGTTTCGTTACTCGCGCTCGACAGGGTTTAGGGCTTAAGGTCTACACGGTTCAGGGTCTGTTTTAAATTTCAAACAGGTTCGATGACCTCTGTAGCCTGTAGCCTGTCATTCCAAAAGGGCCGAAGTACCAGCATAGCAGATACGTCTAGAGCAACTAAACTACATGCCACTACGACATGGCCCTCTCGAGCATCTTCAGTGTCGCTTCTGGCTGTCTTTGGCGGTTTAGTGTTTGAGTTTCGGTTCGGGGTTTCCGTGATTCCCTAAACCCTAACCTTAAACTCTAAACCTATTGACATTGGTAGCTCCGACTCACGCTTCGCAGCAACAGTGCCGGTCTTTTGACTGTTTGGGGCTTCGGGGTGTAAGACTTCAGGTTCAATTATTAAGCTGGGTGTAGGACCTCTAGATTCAGATTTATCATGAATCGAATAGCATATACTTTGGCCTTAAAGTAGTCCGAATATAGTTGCTTTGGGGCCAAGTATATACTGTTTGGGTACATGGACCCTTAGGGAGTTATTGCCCTTGAGGCTTGCAGTGGGGCTACTAGAGCGTTAGGAGATTCGTGGCTTCTGAGGTATCGGAATATCGGTCCCAAAGCGTCCTAGGTACTGATATGGCGATTACTTCCCAAGTCATAGCTCGTGCTGCGAATATGGAAACCCCACATTCTACTAGGTACTCAGGAAATTTGTGAGTGTTTAGGATTGTGGCGAAATACTATGCATCTATGGCTTGAAAGCCCTCCAAATGTTGAAGGTCTTTTCATGTTCTCTGGGACACTAGTGCCCATCCCAACATGGAGTTTTGCCTCATTTCAACGCACTTAGCGAGCTTCCTCCTCCCTCTCTCCATGCGCGATGCCCCAAGAGCTACTAGTAGGGGTTTAGGGTTCAGCGACCTGAAGCTGTCCGTCTCACGTCTCAACCGTACGTTGATGATGCTAGCATTCATGCCTGCCCCTGGTGAGCCTGTCCGCCAACCACACACTGAGCTGGGCTTCCATATGTTTCCATGAACGACTCGGGGCTTGAGGCCTAAATAGCTTTAGAGCTGAGGGACAGGGTCGGTTTGGAGTAGTAAATCGGAGCCGCCAGTGGCATGGGTATTGTGCAAGCCAGCTCCAGGATGCCTTCTTCACGACGAGAGTGCCGACGCAGCAGCAGAACAGCAAGAACTGCACCTCAGCAGACAGACATGATGTCGCCCTCCACTATGTTGCGATTGCGAGGTAAGTCTACCCACAATGTGCTGAACAAGTTCGCCCTAGCTTTCCGCTTTGCTCGCCGGTTCTACATCCTTTCAACAGTGAGCCCCAAGTAAAGCCCAATGCAATTTGTGGGGCTGTCGGGTCTTAACTCGTTTCCGAATGTAATTGGAAGGTATCCCAAATCTCTATGCAACAACTAGACTCGGTTTCTGTGGGCTGGCCTTAGATTTCAATAGACATGGAACCTTATAGTTTAGCGGGGTTTAGGGTTTAGGGATTATAAACTCATGCTTAGTTGGGTCTTATGGTTGGCCTCATGTTTCCCCGTGGATCTCTTCGGTCTATGTTGCACTGAAGGCTTTTGATTGGCTATGTGCAAAACTACATCTATGTTACAACTGGGGCGTAGCGTTGGCCTCATATCTCGCTCGTGTGGCCAAGAGCAAAAAATAAAAAGCAGCCGGAAGCACACTCGAGGGAATCTCAGGGAATCCCAAAAAAGTTATGAAAAGGCTAACGCCGAAGTTTGCGGCTTCTAGAGGGCTTAAGATCTAGGGGAAACCTTGGGGCTTGAGCTTTGGCCTCAGAGCTTCCAGCCCGGAATGCTCGGAGATGCGGAAACCCTGAACCTCTACCCGAATCAGCCGACGACAACCCCGCCCCTTTTAACCCCTAAGCTTCAAAGCCTAACCCGAACCCCACGGGCCCGAAACTCCCAACCTTAACCCGCAAATTCTGCAGAACTTGAAAAATCAAGAGAAAGCCGAGCCCTTAACACGAATTTCTGCAACGCTACCCCAACTCCCTAAAGTCCCCAAACATCCTTGCACAAACTTTCGCACGGGATCCATCATGCCCTACCTTCACCCAGAACAGCCCCCCCAAAAAAAGCCGGGTCTGCTGCAAGAAGCCCTTGGAGTCCGGGAAGCACGATGCAATCTTTCATCCGTTCTTCTACGAGTTTCGGCATGGTGTGTCAAGAGCAGGGGCCTACTTATGAGGGCCCGAGGTGCGAAGACCGACGCGTAGGTTCGGGCTGAGCTCAGGCTCCATTTTCTAGTGGTTTAAGGGTCTAAGGTGTCGAGGCTACACGGTGCACACTACAGGGCCTGTAGCTTCCTGGATATGCAAGGTTTGCTGGCTATGGCTCTGTCACAGAACGACGTAGCTGCCAATCTGAACCCATATCCAGGGGGCTTACAGCTAGAATAAGGCTTTCGGGGCGAACCTCAGATCACTAAGGTATTGTGTCTTGCTTGGGGAGACTAAGGAATCGAATCTCGATTTCTTCAAGGCAGTTTTTTCACCCAACTTTCGAACCGGAACTTCCATATGGGTAGGTAGGAACTTACAACGGGGTCTCGGGTTCTGCTCGGCTCAGGAAGAACAAACGAAACATCTTTGAACCTGGGTTTGGGTGCGCTTAAGGCTGTAGCATTGACAGTTACAGCCTTACAGGCGAGATCCAAAGTCCTGAACCCCCAAACGCCAACTCTCGCCAACCAAGAAGCCCTGGGTCTCTAGAAGCACCCTAAACCCTAAGCATCAATGTTATGATAACCCTTAGCCCTATAACCCTATAGCCCTAAACCCTAGTCGACAAGATCGCCCTGAGAGCCACAAAACAAGCAAAGATGGTGCGGGAGCAAGGAGGAAGGCTTTCTTTAAAGGATCTAGAAAGGGGTTCCTTGAAAGGATCTACAGAGGTTCCTTGAAGGGATCAAGAGGGGTTCCTGCAGCGGAACCCGGCTACAGTAGGAGCCTTTCAAGCAACCACATTAAGAACGGATCACGGCTTGGGCTTTAGGGTTTAGGGCAGTTTAGGGTCTATGGAGTTTCAAGGTGGGGGAGGGGTGTCTGAGTCAGAAGATGGGATCAACCTGCTGAGATGCTTCCGAGCTTAACGGCCCTACCAGCTTCATATACGGGCCTTCCTAGAGAAATTGGAGCTCCTATAAGGGTTCCGTCAAAAGGAGTCCATACGGGCTACTATAATACTATAACAAGGGTGAATATACGGGCTTCACAGAGCCATAGGATTGTGGGGTGGGGGGCGGAGGAAAAAGGAATGATGCTGATTGTTCTTCCAGCTTCCATCGAAGCCTCAACCCCGCCACTGCCTGAGCCCCAAAGCCTTCGGGCAGTTATGGCTTCGGCATAGTGTAACCTAGAACAGCGCTTTGGGGAGTATAGTCATGTAGGGACTACAAGGGGATGCCAGGAGTAATCATGCAGACCCCTATATTCAGCCCTTTGCAAACCACAGCGGCAACGACGGGAGTTTTGGGGTAGCTCTTTTTTTTTTTTTTGGGGGG
>CAJNJA010015307.1:0-11814 GCA_905231915.1 Symbiodinium necroappetens | reverse complement strand
TGTGGAGGGGCGAAAAGAGGGATCCGCTAGAGTCCTTTTGTTTTTGTCTCTGGGTGTGTTGGGTCCTTGAGGCAGGGCCGGGGCTGTCCGGTGGTAGACTCATCTAGCTACAAGTGCCGCCCTTGAGCCCCGAATTTGCATTCAGCTCTTCGGCTTAGAGACACCATGGACGATCCTGAAATCATTCGCCGGCGCAATGCGCTCCGCCTAGCCGCCTACCTGCCAGGGCCTCAGCATCAACACTGAATCGTGGGAGGGCGTTTTGCATGCTTGGCAGGCCGCGGCGGCGTGCCAGAGGTACGATGAGTGTTGAAGGCTGAGGGTGGTGCGGTGTGAACTGGGCCCAGGTCCTTCTCTCACCCCGTCGCCGCGATCCAGACGACGGAGCGTGCAATGGCGGGTGGGCTGAATGTCCCAACTGTCATCTCAGAAACTGTAGCTGAACTTTCTTTTGCTTCGCCCTCCACAACCTACACTAGAGCTCAAAGAGGAAACAGGGTAACCGCATGGGTTGCTCTACATTTGCTTAAAATTTACACTATGCAAACCCACCAAAATGCCGCCATCGTTGCTTCTCGAAGGAGAGACGCTCAAGCCGCTGCACGCCATCAGGAGTCTACACTTGACCTTGCTAGCCGCCATCATTGCGAAGCCCGAGGAGATCATCCGGGCTCGCGACGAGCGCCGCCGCCGCCAGAGCCGGGTTCTTCATTGCCGTGATGACTTACATTCTGAGGCCGACCTGGCGGATATCCAATCGGTACGTTTTGTTCTGGACGCTGCTGCTTTGTTGCTGGCAGCTCGTGCCTGCGATAGGCAGAGGCCGAGGACATAGTGGAAATCTGAGTCTTGGATTCGCCTCTGTGTCAGTTTGAGGGTTTGCCTCCTGTGCAACAGGTCCGATTGGCCATTATGGAGAAGAAGATCGATCGGTATGATTCGTTGTTCTTCCGTATTGCACTTCATTTTTCCCTCGTCATGCGATGCTACAGGTGGGACCTGGTGAAGCAGTGGAAGGTCAGAGTCTCAATTCCGACGCCCTCACGTCCGTCTGAGGGCTTGCGTTGTGGGCACAAGGTCCAACTGGCCACGACGGAGAAGAAGATCGATCGGTAATGATTCATGTGTTCCGGCTTGCGCTGCGTTCCTCCCTCGTCACGCGATGCAGGTGGCGCCCGGTGAAGCAATGGAAGGTCAGAGTCTAAGTTGTCACGCGTGTCACATGCCTTCCTGTGCTTCAGACTTTCTTCGTGGCCTCAACAACCCCATGCTAGCCTGAAGCCCTAAACAGCACCACGCCTTCAACCGTAATCAACCCTAACCACTTTCCAAGCACCTTCAAGCCTTCAAGCATTAAGCCCGAAACCTTGAAGGCGATGCGGCGTGCCAGGGACCCTACGAAACATTGGAATCCTTCCTGGCCGGTTGCCTAGGGGTGTGTATTGCTTCGGGTATAGTGCGTGAAGTGCATTTTCAGTGCATGTGTGTATGCATGTGTGCATGTGTGCATGTATGCGTGTGAGCCGCCCCAAGTCGCCCTAAGTTAGGGTGGGAGCTAGGCCTGCTGTTATCCAGAAGTCCACCGCCAAACGACTTAAGCTTTACCAACAACCATCTTGACTTCGTTGGAGTCTTAACTCCCACTCTAATCGGATTAACCTACTGCTGCTGAAGCCTCTTCGCGAGAAGCTGCACTGCAAGGCACAGTCTGCGCACTTCAAGAAATCCTATACAATGGTGCCTGGTGACTTCCTGAGTTGGCTACAAAAAGGACTCACAATTTAACAATTCGCTCCGAGGCACGACCTCAGCAGGTGTGGATTTCCCGTGCTGTTCACTGCAACCTCTGCCTCTTGCAACCTCTGGCTGAAATCATCGTGAGGCAACAAAGATGACTCTCCTTGAAAGCACCTAACATGGCCACCTCGCAAGAGGGGCTTGCTGACAGCGCTTGCTGAACTGGGTATTTGGCAGGGGACGCTGCAGTGGACCTGGCGTCCACGCCTCACGCTCGGGTAGCACGTTTGCCCTGACACCAACCTAAAGCCTTACCCCACCAACCGTACAGCTGGCAGAGGCCTGAGCTCCAGGCTGCATGCTTGTTAGCCTCTCGCGCACCACGTTTTAGCACACCAAAACCAGCTCTGCATCTAGGACTCTCTGCAAATGGGTTGTACTTTGAGGGGGAATAGGGGTGAAGGAGGCCTCGATGGCAGCTCGGGATTCAATGCACCCTGCAGTGGGCAAAGGGCCAGGTGCAGACAGCCTACCAGAAGACCCTGACTTGTAACCTGATGCACTTGCAGTGGTGGCAGAAGAGACCCCACAGGCCTCGATTGTTCGCGTCTGACGTCGGTGAGTGTGTTCGTGGTGTCTTGCCGGCGTCCGACTGTGCCTTTCTTCCTGCTTGCCTACCGTGAGGCGCATCGTCTGACGTGGATTCGTCCTACAGCGACTTTGCAGTTCTTGGGCCCGGAGAGGCCCACGCTCGTCGCACTTGCAGTTGGAACCCGCGCCCTGCGCAAGCTTCCGTGAGCATCCGGTCCGTTTGCCATAGAGTCGGACCAGTTTGCACAACCAAGGGTGCCTGACCATTTCAATCCTGCGCATCACACTGCTGCACGCCCTCTCTCATGTGTACAGGGTCCCGTCCGTGGTACAGTTGCATACGCTTCCCGACATGAGAGAGGTGCACCGGATATAGACGCGAGCTTTCAATGAACCGGATTATTGGGGATGGCAGTATGCTTGTGCCGCGACCGTCACACGTGCGGACGGGCGACAGGCAGCCCGGGTAGCTGGCTAAAACAAGCATAAGCAGCCTAAGCCTTTAAAAAACCCGTACATTTTGAACCACCAACAGTATGCCAAACCCCCCAAACAAGAACCCTAACCCTGTCACACACACCTAAAACGGAATAAGCAGCGAATCCTAAGCCCTTACGAAATACAACCCTACACCCGAAACTAAGAATCCCAAAACCCTGAACAAACACCCAAGCCCAAAGCAAGAACAACATTCTAAAACTCTAAAGCCCGAAAGCCCCCTAAACCCTAAACCCTAAAAACCTGACGCCAGGAGCTGGGGCTGGAGGTAATTGGCTTCGACCTCGTCCAGCCCTCGGAGCTGCAGGGGTTTTAGCCAGAGAACCCGATAACTTTTTTTACTAAGGAATTGACCGTAATGTATGTGTGTATATATATATATGTACATATATGTATACATATATGTATACATATATATATATGTTGATATTATTACCAACACTGATTTGTGTGTTTGTTTGTGGTTTAGGGGTTTAGGGGTTTGGGATTTAGGGTTTAGGGGCGCGGTATCTAGAGTTGATGGTTTAGGAATTTAGATTTAGTATTTAGGGGTGGAGAGGGTGGGGGGTCTGTGGGTTTCGGGGCTTAAGGTTGAGGGTTTGTGTTCGGGTGTTTGCGATGGCCTTCAGTGCATAGTTTGAGAGGATGTTTTCTTGGGCTTGCTTTTTTGTTTAAAGGTACGTGTAATAGGTCTTTTTTCAGGGTTTTGTATCGTTTTCCTTTCGTTGTTTCTAAGGGTTCTTGCAGGCTGTGTTCACGGGCTTGTGCCGACAAGGATTCTTCTTCGCGGTTTCAAGACGGTTTTTTTCTTTGAGGCTTGAGATTGTTTGATGCGGGAGTGTTGATAGGGTGTCAGGTTCAAAGTGATTAGGACTTCTCGGGTTTAGGGGTTTAGGCTTCAGGGTTTAGGTTCTTAAAGCCTAGAGTCTAGCCTAGAGTTTCATGAGTTTAGGGTCAGGGGGTTGTTCTTTGAGTCTCATTGGTATGTTTCGCACTATTGGGCTCGTTCTGCCAAACGGGATCCAATGTTTGGGGCTCGAGGGGCTCGAAGATCTTAGGTTCGTTCATGTACTTGTTATACCGCGCTTTAAGGTAAAGTGTAGGGTTTTACGGGTTCAGGGCTTTTGGGTTGAGGGCTTGAGGGCTTGAGGCTTTAGGATTTAGGGCTTTAGGACTTTTGAGTTTAGGGCTTAGCCTCCACTAGAGTTCCACGGTTGCTAAGGGTGATGAGGTTCCATGGATAGGCTTAGTCCAAACTCATTTGTTCGCAGACATCCATGGACAAGTCTTCAAGAGGGGCTTGATAACTAGAACCGGGTTTCGGGGTCTATCATACTAGAATATAATATACTTATATGAATGAGCTCACCATTGGTTGGCGACGTACTCCACGCGGGAACCACCCTGCTGTGGAGTGTAACGAGGATCAGCTGCAGGCACTGGTGGGGGAACTCGCGAAAAGCAAGAGAGGCTTCCCAACAAGGCAGCCAAGGGTTGCTGCTGGTGAGGCTCTGGCACCTCTGGCTGACTTGGATTTGCTTGACTGGGTGCAACCCGCGGGTGAAGGTTGGACACTAGCTGGCGAGCCTGCTCGTCTTTTGCACGAGGCTGTGCGTAAAGAGCTTAATTGGTGCCTCTTTGTCCTCGGACGAGTCGGCGGCGGCAGCGTCCCGGGTTGCCTGCATGCAGATCTACCCCGATCGTGGCCCTGTTCTTCTTCTTGTATAAATGATACCCTGATACCCGAGGATTAACTATACTAATGCGCAGACCCCTCGACAATTTGAATTTTCCACTTTCGACATCCGCAATTAACAGCGAACGTCCTGAACTTGCCAGGTGGAACCGCGGTGCCAAGGCGGCCCGACGATCGCAGGCCCAGACACCCCAATACCCGTTGATTGAGGAATATAGCTTATCTCATAATAGGAAGCCCCGCATAATTAATAGCGCGTATAGGAGGTGAGCTTGGCTCTCTGTTCGTGGGCGCTTAGGGCTTCAAGAAGTCAGCCAAGTGAGGCTGTAAATGTAAGAGCCTCAACCATTTCCAATGTCTTTCCTTTAAGATTCCTTAATGTAGCTAGAGTATGACATAGGCGCCAACACCCCCTGGTTGTTGAGGCGCCCAAGTTACAACCCTGAACCCTAAAACCCTAAAGCTTTGTCTAGAACCCTTTTCAAGGAACCCTTGCAAGAACCCAATCTTCGTCACAAGGCCCCTATATTGGCTCGGGCTTCAGGACTCAAGAAGCTAAGCCAGCTAAGCTTACTAAGCCCATTTCAACTTTCAGCCTTCCGAGGTTTAGGATCTGAGTTTAAGGTTTAGAGTTTAGGTTTCAGGTGTAGGGCCCGGGTTTAGGGTGAATGGCTTTGGTGCTTAGAGCTTAAGGTTGAGGGTTTGGGGTTCTACCTTGGGCAAGGCTGCGACTTTTTTTGGAGGTTGGGTGTTTGGGTGGTTTGTTTCAGTAAGCCGGGGCTTTCTACACCCAAACTGTTCCTATCTCTGACGATTGGAATTTGTTCGTTTTCCAGAATCAGGTCTAAGAGTCAAAGCTAGGACCGACTGAGGCTTTGAGGGCTGGTGTAGTTTTTCGACACGCCGCTTGCTTACCCCAAACGACTTCAGGGACGACGGGGGTTGGGGTTGAGGGGTAGGCTGCAGGGGGGAACCTAACGACGTGTAGGCGAATGCATCCCTCGACCCTGAACCCTATCCACCCTGAACTCTAAACCCTGAATATGCCCCTAAACTCTAAACCCTGAAACCTAAAGCCCTTTGACAGCCCATCGCCACAGTGCGATATGGTCAACACAACTTTGTCATAAGATGCAATCGCCCCCTGTGCCGTTCCACAGCAAACCCTAAAGTTTAAAGCCAATTCCTAAACCCTACACCCCGAGCCTAAAACCCGAAACCCTCAACGCTAAACCCTAACCCTAAATCCCCTGAACCCTCGTGGGTTTCCTTCGACATTGGAGATGCAGGGTTTGGGGCGTCACTCCTCGAGGCCCAGAAGCTTCCCCAGCAAGGCGACAGTCCTGAATACGAGAGACACAGGCTACTTTGGAAGGAGGCCTCCTCTATCGTCTCTGTCATGAATGGATTCAAGGGCAGGGTTTCGGAACGTCTCCTTCAAACCCTAAACCCTAAACCTCGGCTGATGCTCGCAACAGGGTGCTGGACGCGCTCGTCCCAAAATTCTACGGAAACCGGGCCTGGTGACGATTCAGCTCATTCAGCCGCCCTGTGAGGGCTTGCCTTAAGCCCTTAAACCCTTAAGCCCCTAAGCCCTGAGCCCCTCGGCCCTAAACCCCAAAACCCCCAAAGCCCGAAACCCGAAGCTCCCCAGTTCCTGCAAGGCGCGTCCGTCGCGAGGTCCGCAAAGGTGGACCGGTGCACCGCCGACTTGAGCGAGGAGGCCCGCAGCTCGGTTCCTTTTCGGGGGTCCCTTGAGGGGGTTTAGGGTTTAGGGTCTAGGGTTTAGGGTCGAGGGTTTAGGGTTTAAGGGTCTAAGGTTTAAGGTTTTAGGGCTTTAGGGTTTAGGGGTGTAGGGTTGTTATAAAGAGCTTCTTTACAGGGATCCTTCAATTTTGGGTCTAGGGTTTCGGGTTTTGGGTTCAGGGTTCAGGATTCAGGGTCTAGAACGGTCTGTTAACAGGGTTCCATAAGGGTTACTACAAGGAGTCTATAAGGGTTCTATGGCATAAAGTTTCTTTGAAGGGGAGGCGGGGGGAGGGGTTGGTTTTCCTTTGGTGTGCAGTGTTTGATTTCATAGGGCTACTGGGTTCTTTAAGCAGCTTCATGTATGCTGCAATATGGCAGTATGCCCCCCCAAAACCCCATTCGAACTAGTAACGCCCCTTGTGACAACCCTTACAGAACACGGATGAGCCGGCAGTCTTCAAGCAAGCCACTGCCATCCTGCTGCTGGGCAGCCACGATGGTGCTCCAGAGTATATGAGTGTCAATTTTGTCAGTGCTTTAAACATGCTGCAGGACCTGAAGGACCTGTGCAGGTCTGCCTTCGACAAGAAGAAGTTCAGTGGCCGGAGAGACTACCCGGAGAGTGCCAGGGATCTCCCAAGGGATATCTTCCCCGCGGCGTACGGGGAATAGAAGCAGCTTGTCCCTTGGACTTGGCTGCCTTGAACCAGCTCGCTAAGGGACTTGCTGCCAGGAACACACACAACAGTGTGCAGCAGAAGGGCGGCTTTGGGCTTCATCGAAACCTGGCAAAGATTTGTTCGAAGTATTAAGCCCCTTATATTACAGAACCATGGTAGAACCCTGGTAGCAGCCCTTTCCACCCTAAACCCTCAACCCTAAACCCTAAACGCAGGCCGTACCCGAGTGTAGACGGAAAACAACCCTCAAAACAAATCCTAAACCCTAAAACCGTAACCCTCAACCCCTAAACCCCTAAACCCCCGAACCCCTAAACCCCTAAACCCCTAAACCCTTTTCCCTTAACCCTACGCCCTAAGCCCTCTGGACCTCGGTCTCTCTTGCAGATCCAACCATGGTCCCTGTAAGGCTCCAACACCAGGGTTTGTATAGGGTTGTTTTAATTTAAAGGTTCTATAAGGGTTATTTAAAGGCTCTAGAATATGGGTTTCTATATTTTTAATTTAAAGGCTCTAGAAAACGGGTTTCTATACGGTTTTGTGAAGGTAAATTCAAGTTTTCAAAGGGTCCAACACGATTCTATATAAGGCTTGAGCTTTTGGGGTGCATCCTCTGGGCGAAGATCTTCTCTCCGAGGCTGAATAGCTAGTAATACTACTGTTAATCATATAAATCCTGCATAACGTTAAGGACCCTAAACTACGGGAATTATGGTACATTCTTTATTATGGGTAATGCAGGATTTCTATCATCAACCCTAGTGTGGAAAGGCTCCTTGTTATAATCATGACAGACTATACCCTACATGACCTATGCTGGTTACTACGGGCCCTACGCCTCCTGTCAGGGGGCCCTAGAAGGGGCTTTCGACGGTTGCGACACCGTCATCCACCTGGCTGCTGATGGCAGGCAGCTGGGGACCGCAGTTCAGGGCTTAATTTTAATCTAGCCTAGGGGCTTAGGGCTTAGGGTTTAGGGTTTAGGGTTTAGGGGCCTGTATGATGGCCAAAACCGTCCCTGAGGGTTGCTTAGGGTTTAGAATCTTTAGGGAGTGGGGTTCAATTTTTGCTAGCGCTTTGGGTCTCCGGGTTTGATCCAAACGTTTGCGGTAATGTGGGGTTCGGAACCCAGAGAGCCCAATACCCCTTAATTAAGGAATATACCTTAAATTTTTTGGGGCCTGAATATTATGATTTGCGGTATATTCCTCAATTAAGGGGTATTGGGCTCTCTGGGAAGAAGCAGTGGCCCATGGGTAGTTCTCTAGTTTCTGGCCCCTTCCCAGCACTAGTGCGGCACCCTTATAAAACGGACGCCCATGAATTTAGAGAAGTACCTACCTCCTCTTGTAGTCCCTGTTTCAATTAATTGTAGCATACAGGCTAAAGCTCCCCCCAACAGTTCAGGGCGTAGTACAGGGACCTAAACAACACTTATGGCGCAAGCCAAAAGCCTCCGAGACCTGTTTTCAACATAGATGCCATCATGACTTCTACAAGCATTCCTCTGGGTTCCTTGTTGTCCTTGATATGCTATGAGATACCCCCACAGCCCTATTGAAAGCATTAAGGCCCCTGTCTTGCCAAATTCTCCCGAACCCGAGTTGAGTGCAAGAGGCCTCATGCAGACTTTCTCTCTGACGTCTTGCCGAGCAACATCCAGGCAACACTTGCAAGAAACGGGGCATCGCGGTTTGGGATGCCAGGCTTCGAGACTACACCGTAGGCTGTATGTTAGAAGAATTGTGCTTTGATCTAGGGTGTAAGGGTTTACGGGTTTAGGGGTGTAGGGTTTTAGGGTTCAGGGTTTAGGGCTTACGGTAAAGATTAGGGGTCCAGGGGCTTTGGTCGCGCTTCAAGCCAAGTCATAACATATGGCTCTTATGTAGCACTCTTGGATGTAAAGTTTGGGGTTTAGGGTTCAGGGTTTGGGGTTTAGGGTTTTGGGGTAGACATGGCACTACCCTTTGCATGTGTTTGCGTATCCGCCCTAAACCCTAAACCCTAAACCCTAAACCCTAAACCCCTAAACCCCTAAACCCAAAACCGCACCTACCGGCACGGGTTCTCGGGGCTTCTTGAGTCCTAAGCCCGAAGCCCGGAACACAAAACCCCTAACCCCCAAAGCCCCTGGGTTATACGTTACCATAATATGGGTAGTTTTCTAAATTAGGGTCCCTTTTGGGGGGTCCTTTTCATAAGGGTGCCGTACAAAATTGGGGACACAAAACGGGACCCTAATTTAGAGAACTACCCGTATACCACAACGTACTACAATATACTAAAAAGGTATTGTACCCTTACTAATCCCCCAAAGCCTGAACCTCTGAGCCGTACGTGTTGGGCTTGAAAGCATGTTTAGAAGTTTCAAGCTTCAGGAGCCAATCGTCGTGTCAAGAGCACTCCTAGGGTTCAGGGTTTAGGGTATCGGAATTTTATAATGTCGTGCAAGGGGTTTAACGCTCAAGTCATGAAGAGGGTGTTCGATTTCTCTGCCACTACGAGTGCCCCTGCTGCTCTACTGTTGCCGCTGCTGCACAGGCACGACGATCCAGCAGTCATAAGCGGAGGTACCCCCCTAAACCCTAAACCCGAAACCCT
This sequence comes from Symbiodinium necroappetens, assembly GCA_905231915.1. Classification (NCBI taxonomy): domain Eukaryota; class Dinophyceae; order Suessiales; family Symbiodiniaceae; genus Symbiodinium; species Symbiodinium necroappetens. Next base: position 2,262 of record CAJNJA010015307.1, on the reverse strand, counting down.
AAACCCTATACTGTAGTATAGGAGCCTGTACCCTAGGTTAGCTATTCAGACCTCGACATTCCGAGACAACATCTCTAAACCCCAACTCCTAAAAGGATGCCTTCAATACACCAAGCACAAGTGCGACCCGAAGCTTACTCCCTAAGCCCTCAGCCGTCAACCCTAAACTCCAAACACCCCTCTACCGGAAGCCCCTGAACACCAAGACCTGAGATTCCCAAACCCTAAACCCCAATGCTTGCTGCTTGGTTTTCTTGTTCGTAGAGCTTCTTGCGATTGACGGGTGCCAGCCTCATGCTATTGAGGTTCCATCTTAGATCCTACTTCTTAGGTTCTATATTAGGCATCCTACTATCACGGAACCCTATAGTAGGGCTATAGTAACCCGCATTCTTTTGCATGAAACCCTGGGAAGCCTCATTTCGAGATCCTGATATCATGACCGTCTCACCAGGAATGGCTATACCAGAGTCCTTTCTCTTTTACCCTAAACCCTAAACCATGGCTCCCTCCTGTCAGGGGACCTTCCGTGTTCTGGAGGAGGTGCGCCGAAGCCCAACATAAAAGCCCAAGCAATTCTCAGGGGTCCTTGTTACGTTTTTTTAGAACATGCACCAAAACCCAACTCTAATTGTTAAGGCTCTTGTATCCCTGTTTCAACAGGTTTGCGGTTCAGAGTTTAGGACCAAGCTCTGAACCTTAACCCTGAGCCTCTACAGTTTTAGCCTACTGAGGCATATCTCAGAAACCTCGGACCCGCACACATGGACAATAAGATGTTGAAAGTAAAGAAAATGAGAATAGCAGAAACAATCATTCGTATTGATTATTAATACTGAGGATAATAGTAGTCGTAATGATAACAACAGCAATAATAGTGATAAGAACACAGTAACCGTGTTGTTATTATTATTGTAAAAATAGGGAAAATGATATTCGTTTGAACAATATTAATAACAATAAGAAACTAGACGTTTAAGATTACTGTCAATGAAAATCAATATTAGTTATATTAATCATAATGGTCCTGGTAACAATAATAATAGTAGCAACATTCACAATAAGACTAAACATATATATGTATGTATAAATGAAGAGAGGAATTGATAATTATAGAAATAGTATACACACTAACTAAATATAACCGCAGCAGCAGTAGTAGTAGTAGTAGTAGTGGTGGTAGTAGCAGCAGCAGCAGCAGCAGCAGCAGTAGCAGTAGCAGCAGCAGCAGCAGCAGCAGTAGAGTCTCATAATATCGTCAGCAACAATACTTATCACAATAAGAATAGCGAGAACAACAAGAAATGACAATAATATCAACAATAACAATGACGATTATCATGCCAATGTTGTGGCTAACCCCGAAGCGTTGGGTTTGGGATCACCAGAGCGAGGGGCCCCGTGGACGTAGGAAGATACTGGAGCGGTTGAACACCGGGCCTTTCATGTGGGAAAGCGCCACCGCAGAAGGATGACAAGTACATTATCCACGTCCTCTGAAAAGATGATGTTGTCACTATCTTGCCTGACTGCTGCCAACGATTGCTGAGCACGAGTGTTGCTTTCGGGTGCCTGTTGTGTGGTCGCTCGCTGGGTGTGTCACTGTCGTAGTGGCTTGGTTGGCCCGCTTTTGCAATTTACGTCATTACGCGGAGTCATCCCGTGGTGACATGATGGCACCTAAAGCGTAAGCTCCACTGTGAACATGCGAGTTTCAGAAAGTAAGGGGTCGAATAAGAAGTGGGATCCGTAGTAATTGCAAGGCCGAGCAGGATGAATCATTCTGTATCCACGTCCTCTGACGATGTGATGTTACGAAAAGGTTACCTGACGATTGGCAGCTTGTCGTGTTGTGCGGGAATGATGACAACCCAGATATCCACGTCCTCTGATGTTGTGATGTGCAGATGGTTGCCTTGTCTGACGCCCGCCTTCACTTTGTTTGGGGCTTCTAGGTGCAGCAGCGAGCCTCAGCTCTGCTAGCTGTTAACTCATGTCCACCGAAATTTTGCATGTGGATGCACGTCGTCAAAACACAAGCTGATACAAAGGCTTTGCCAGACAAGCGTGCCTTGGTGAGGATTGTGTCTGCAATGATGACAACGAAACATGCTAACCTATGTCCACCGACTATCTCCGTGTGGATACAACGAGTCCTAACATCTGATGTGGATGCCGTAGTTAGTGCTGGAATGACACCTGAGTAAAACAGCGCGCATGTCTCTGTGTGTTTGTGTGCGTGAGGACTTGGATGTTCACGAA
>CAJNJA010015305.1:0-11815 GCA_905231915.1 Symbiodinium necroappetens | reverse complement strand
TGTGTGTGTGTGTTTGCTTGTTTGTGTCTCTGTGTGTGTGTGTGTGCGTGCGTGTGTGCGTGCGTGCAACTAGTTCGCCGTATGACTACATCCTGAAGTACCGGAGAACATTTCTGGGACAAGTCAAGCCAAGCACATACTCCGTGTGGTCGGTCTCTGTTCACATTCGTGGAACATGAAGCAACGCCATTGCAAGGCTAACCGGGACCAACAGAATACTGAGCGCCGAGGACCGTAAGGATCCACAGGCTTACCCGAGGAGACCAGCCTCTGGGACTTGCGCACCCGTCCTGCAGACCCGCTAATGCACGTCCTGCCTTATGCCTCGGTGGAATGCGCCTAGACTCCACAACAGGAATTACTCGTAGCTTTCTACATCCTATAAGCAGACGGACTACAAGACCTGTCAAAGCACGCGATTCCTCAATCTCTTCGAGCTTCACATTCCTATGCCCTTGGCCAGGCAACAAAGGGATCTTGATGTTAGCCAGACTCTGCCAAGTTGCGATTTACCGTCGTCCTGAGTGCAGATTGGTGTCTATGTCTGCCCGCAAACCTACTGCTAGCTCAGGCTTGAGCTGGTGATCTACCGAGTTGTTACAGGAGGCATGGTGGCAGAACTGCTGCAAGTTGGTGTGAATCAAAGCCGCCAGTCTGCCTTGTCACTTTGGCAGACACGGGCATCCAAGATGTCTTCTTCCACATCAACAGCTCCAGGAAGTGCCATGTAGCGCCATGCACACTACTGTTCCCTCTGCAACTATTGAACATGGAAAGCACCCTATCTCGCAAGATGCCTGCAGCCTCTCGCTTGTTCATTGTTTGCTGACCCTTCGAGCGTTTAAGTACACTACGGTGATGTTGCGTCGTCTTCTCGATGCGGAGAGCCCTACGGTTCGAGTTGCCTGCCATTGATGACTTCACCACTGAATCTCCACCTAGCCTGGCATGGGCAACAACAGTAGCCACAGTGGCGGAAGCACTTCATGAATGTGAAGAGTCTGTTGCTTCCGCTTCCGGGTAATGGCAGCTTCCTGTGCAGTTCGCGGTGGTTTTACATCAAGCATCACGAAGCCGTCACTTGCTCCACAGGCTTCCCCAAGACTTGTGCTTGTACTTCGCATAAGCAGCAGCTATTGCAAGCAACATGTTGATGCCGTCGATGGCAGTGACCTGAGAACACCCGTGCTTCTGTATAGTCACAGGATGCAATTAGGCAGAACCTGGGCCCGCAGCTCCTCATTCCGTGGCACTGTGCACGCATCGTTGAGCAGACTTGCGGCCCTGCGCTGCACTGAACAGCCCTCCTTCGTCAGACACATGAGATCACATGGCTGTTCAATGCCTGTCGAAATATCCAAGGTAGGAGCGCTGGAAGTCCTGCATGGCTATTCAAGACTTACCTTCTGCAAGGCGCAGCAAAGCGCATCCAGGGGTCCTCCAGTCGCAATTTCGACTCGGCCCCGGCGGAATCGGGTACTTCTACTGCATGCCTCACTTCGCCGTCTTGCCAGCAAGAACCGACACGCCAGCCGCCAGCAAGAACCCACACGCCATATGTACTGGAGCTGATAACATTCTAAGCCAAAAGCATTTTGAACAGAGCTTCAACTCGCAGTTGCAGGAGTTCCTGCACACCGTGCACACCCCTGGGCACTCAAAGCATATCTGGAGCTGGGAGGCTGCATCCTCAATTTTGAATCCGCTCGCTGCCAAGGCTTGTGTGCTTTCTGCGTTCTTGGGTTGGCTCCTTCGATCGGCCCTCCCCTGCGGTCCCAAGCTGTCACCACCAGCACGAAACAGAAGCTGCTAATTCTGCTGTACACTTGTTCCCAAGCGTGCTGCTCCTCGGATGAGGTCGAATTGCCTTGCTTGTGTCGCTCCTTTGGCTGTGTGCAGGGTGAACGAGTTATGCACATTTGGCCAGTCGCGGTGGCAGTGGAATGTCGAAGAGGTGTTGCGTTCTCGAGATCCCGATAACTCCCGCACAGTGCAGGTCACTCGGCACATCACGGATCCCGAACACGATGCCCACTCCAAACCACAGCTGCTCTGGCGTCGTTGACTTCACCGCCGGGGCCTTTGACACGGCCATACACGGCCGCTTCCACACGACAACGCCCTTGTAGTTGCTTCGTCGAAGGCAGTTGCTGGCAGCTCCACTGCCGAGCTTGCGCCTGACAGCAGGCCGGTGACGAAGTTCAAAAGGTCTCTGCCTACGAATAACGGGACGACGACCGCAAAGTCTGGGATCGCCCTCACCTGAGCTACATGATGAATCGTAATGTGCTCTGACGGGATGATTGGCCGTGTCCCTGCATGGATGATGTTGGGTGCCGTCATTCTTCCGCCGAACAGCTTGTCATGCTCACGTCGGCGATGCTGCTCAACAAGACGACGATGAGGCGACGAACGACGATGGCTGCTGCTGATGCCGCTGCCGCTGCCGCTTGTGCTGGGTGAAAGTTCTGACAATGGCGATGCCTTGCCCCTGCAGTTGCTGTGTGTCGATGCTATTGCTGTGTGTCGATGCTCGTGTGCCTTCGATTGGCGTTATGGCTACCGATCACAAGATCCTTTACGGTCAACAAATTGTCAGCACTGCATAAGCACCTAAGCGCCCTCGCTCCTTGTCTTGCAGCATTGCTGTCAAGCAGGTGACCGGTACGTCCACGTACCCGGCCATCATGCCAGCCATGACTGGACCTGCTCTCTGCTCGACCCTGTACATAAGATCAGCTGAAGGCCGCTGGCCTGCCGCACAGCCTAGCATCAAGGCCGTGCATCGGTCCAGGTGTTCCTGTTCTATCGAAGCATTAGGAGTTCTAATAAGACTGGAAATGGTGGCCATCTTTTACGAAGCTCCTGCGTTGCTCCTCCTGGTGGCAGCGATCGCATCTCTGCCTCAGCTTGGGCCAACCAGCTACTGGAGCAGCTGTGGATGGACATTGAAGATATTGATCGCATCGCATGCTGCATCGGGGACTCGGCTCTTTCTCGCCTGCCCGCCTTTTCCATGTTCGCCTGTGCAGGCATCTGCAGCCTAGATAAACTTCCTCATCATCAGCAATCAACCGGCGCCCGATGCCAACGCAGCCTGCTCCTTTGCTACTTGAAGCTTGGCCCGAGAGGCTGCCGCACTGGCTGCCTGATGCTCACGGCTCGCACATGCAGGATTTGGCAAGCGCATGCAGACACTCTCAAGAACTCGTAAACCTTGCAAAACCAATTTCCATGGCCCTTCGCATGATTTTCAAAACATTGGAATTGTAGCTTCGTTTAGACAGGAACGACCTGTCGAAAAACACCAGAAACGTACATCTAGCAGCATCGTTTCGCACATAGACTGTGTTTGCCCCGGCCAGAAAGCTTGTTTGCTGACCCGCAGCAGCCTCCAATTGAGCCTCCAGAAGCCGGGTGACCACACGCTGAACACGCGGCCTGTCGCAGGCATCCGGAAGGCAGGAACACTGCAATTAGTCACCATTTCCCAAGCTGACCTTCCGACGCTTAACTTCTCTGTGAGTGTTGCCTCGATTCAATTTCTTTTCGAAACAGAGTTGGACCAAGCAGCTTTCAGGGACGATTTATATATTGACCCTAGAGCAGCTTAATGTGCCATGTTTGATTTGTACCTATCTTTCGGCACTACAAGCCAAGTAAGTGGAGTGTTTGAGTATCTTTGTATCGCCTTTTGCTGTTTGGCATACCAATGTGAGCGGCGGTCAAATGTGCGTGGCGGTCATGCCGAAAACTCGATCGGCCATACAAGTAGTGTGACAACCTGATGCCACAAGATGTTGAATGTTCCATGACTGTTGCCCCTTGCAGCAGTGCCACAATAAAAACGTTCAGCAATCACAACAACAAATCAAACGCTGTCGGCCGCGCAATCGCGGCATCATTTAAGGACGTTCTTGCGCACCATGTCAACTGACCAGAATTTGTGTGTCGGCATTCTCTATGTTTACAAAATTCGGATACAGCGCAGCACTTGCATTTTCACCACGAGCACGCGTGGTGGCAGCCGCGCAGCACAAGCAAGGTGCTGAGTAAATAACTAAATCAAGCGGTAGTTCTGAAGTTCAATCTAAGTATTCTTACTCATGCTCTCACCTGCACATCTAACCCTAAACTCTAGACAAACCAATCGCGCTGCAATCCTTCATCTTGAACCGGGGAGAGCATCTCAGATCTCAGGATCCTTGCATTGACGCTTTGGGAAACACATGCAAGATCATTTGAGCCAGTCCTCCTCTTCTCGTCTTCGTCCCACCAGTTTTCCCTCTCCCCTTCTTCCGACCCCTTCTCCTCCTCTTCTCTTATTCTTTCCATTTACATTTCTTTTCCTCCTCTTCTTTCCACCACCATTTCTCTCCCGGCTGCCCCGACCAGAGCATTGCGGCTACACCTAGACCTAGCTAGGTGTATCTAGGTGTCCACCCACACACCGCGTCAGCCGCTGCTGCACACCGTGACCGTGACATTGTAACATACAATCACATGGTGTACAGTAACGCAGGACGGTTGCTTTCAACACCACGCCACAACCTGGCTACTTTGGGCAATTGAGAAGCGGAGCAAAAAGAAAGTGTTATCACCAATTAATTAGACCACAGCTTCATGTGTCAAGGAAACAATCTTCTGAAGGCGAAGGCTTCAACGAGTTCTGAAGGACTCGACTGCCCTTGGTTGCGATGTGTGCCCGGTCTGTTGCAGCAGGATGCAGCTCCACCTGGACAAATGGCCGCTTCGCTCTGCATCCTCTTCTTCCCAAGCCTGTGTGCTGAACATTGGCAGCAATATCATTGGTGACTTGCGAGACTTCGGCGTTGGGCAAGAGTGAGCTACACGGCTAGCTACTCCGCTGCGGCCATCCTGGGTGATCTGCTGCCTCGATGGCCTGTGCACGGATCATCTGAACCCGATCACACACCTTCATCCTGCAATGCAACGCTTCCCGCAACGGAGCAAGAAGAGTTTCATGAGCCCTGAAGCCTCAGTGCTTCTTGAATCGATGTCCCCAGTCGAAGAATCAAATTGGCGCTGCCTCTGCATCTGCAGTCTCTGCTGTACAAAGCTGTGTTGTGAGAAGCATCTGGGCGAAGAACATGGCCATGTAATTCGATGCAGCCGTGTTGCAAAATCTTAGCTGCCAAGCTACCCTTAAAGGCTTCAGCCACTGCAGGCTTCTAGATGTCTCAATGAGCACTGGTTGGTCTTTGGACAAATGATACTGGTATTAAGGCAGACGCCTGGTCGAGTCTCGAAGGATTTTCGGATCACCGGTGATGCGGAAATCAAGTTACCAACCATGCGTGCATTTTGCCGATGTGAGATTCATCACGAACCGACGGTCTGCCTCCATCCTCGCTACTGGATGTGCTGCCCATCGCTCCGGCTTTTTTTCATTCTCTCCTGGCTTTAAGAGAGTCGTGCCCAGCCCTTTCGCCCGTTCGTTTCATCTGGTGCTCGTCGCTTGCGCATGTTTGCTGACCTCGTATGTGGAAGACATGTCTCAGCAGCTGCAGCAGCAGCGGCAACAGAAGCACCACATGCAGAGCTTGCAGCAGAAGACAGCATCGACAACTTCGCTCCCAGAAAGCAGATTTGAGGACGCTGCACATCACGGTCATGCAAGGCACTTGAGCGAATTCTGCAGCGACCGAAATAGTGTCAGTAAAAATTCCTTGTATCTGGCCAGCTGGGGGCATGCACTGTTCCGGATAGTGCTGCTTTGTGGGTGAAACATACACGACGCATGCTGCCTGGCAGGGTCAGCTCTTGCGAAAGATGCTTATGATCAACGCCTGCAACACATTGGACCCAATAGGCCGTGACACAAGGGCCAGCAGTGTACTGATGATGTTCTCACTTGTCTATGCCAGATAAGCAGCATGGTCACAAGCGATCTTCCACTGGCCTTACAGTTTCAGCTTCCTTGATCAGCGTTCGGGTCTTGGATGACGATCAGAATGTAGTCCTTGGCAGCGCAACCATGCGGCGCAGCTGTGTCTGTCCAATGTTTGCAAACATGGTTTCAGCGACACTGCAGGTCTTAAGCCAGGCCCTACCACCTCCCAGCGCCGTTGGAGTCGCAAATTGGTGAAATTGAACGCCTTTGTTCTTGCGTCTCATGTACTTTGCTGCCCTTCCACCCTCTTCTTCCGGCCCACTCCTCTTTCGGGCCCTCCCTCGCTCTGCCTGGCCTTGCAATGCAGGCATGAGAGTTCAAGGTGGTGCTTGTACGGCCCTTAAACTCCCGAAAGCCTGAACCCCTCTTCATCCCCGAAGCCCCACAGACACTGTCGGCAGACCTTCCCTGGACCGATTTGCCTTAAATAACACCGCATGCTAACCGAAGTGCTAAAGACTTCTAACGCTTCCGATCTTTATTCGACTGAACCACTTTCAGCAAACAGCAAGCCTGTTTTCCTGTTCTTAGCCTTGGTAAGGAAACTACCCAAACCCGCAAATGCAAACTGTTACAGAAGCCTTATACAAATCGAGGAGACCCTAAACCAACCCTAAAACCCTAGAACCCGTATAGAATGCTTTCAGAACCGCTTTGGAAACCCCAAATCCCTCATTTGGATTATATAGTGGCCAAAAAGCGGCTTTCCGCACGCCCGACCTTTGTCGCCCCCCGGACACATTCCGCATAGAGCAGAGCTCCAGCTCCTGGACTGCGATAGGTCCGGGCTACCAAGCTACCGGCTGGGCCATGGCGGCGGGGTCGGTGGGCGCGACAAAGCTTGACTGCCCCCGACCCACCTCTGCAAAGCATCGCTGGGGGCCCCCTCGCAAAAATGGGCCAAATCGTTGTTGGGTGTTTGCCGGCAAGAGTCGTGATAACCCAGAGCCTTCGGCCACAAAATCCAAGGGCCAAGATCCATAACAATGCTTGTTCATTGGCTTTGCCGTGATGGAGGGATTGAAATATCGATCTTTATGAAGATTTTACAGGCCCGAGCACAGCAGTGAGCCGTTTCCTTCCTTAGCATTCGCTGTCGGCAGCTATTGAGCTGGCTTGCTGTGAGACTTCAGGCTATGATCATGCGCTGTTACGACACGTGCCCTCTCGGCCGTTAGGGGGTCGGCCTAGGTTATCTCCTTGCTGCTACGTAGCAGGCTGTGATTCTGCAGCTTCCGTGTCGATCGCCGAGTCAGCAAGATCTCTCGTACTACGTGGATCACCTGCCAACGACGACATCCACCCGACATTTCAGCTAGCTCTCCTTTGGTTACCTGGGCTTGTTTACAGCTGGAGATGATGCCCCAGAGGCGGGCCGGGAAGCCGCCACTTCTCCCAGGACACAGTTGTGGTAAGCACTTATGGTAGGCTGCACTTACATTAGGCCTGAGAGCATCGCAATGCTGTTTCCTTACAGGTATGACAACAGGACTGACGGTACGTGAGGTGAGCGGCTACCAAAATCATCTTGCTCTTGCTCACCGGGGTGACCTGAGTGAATGACTTACGCCAACTCTTTTCTTGGGATGTCTCACTGGGGCGTGTCTCCATCAAGGCCCACGGATGACACTTTGCCCGCCGCCCCCCCGATCGGCCTCATGCCAGCCTAACATTTCATTGATCTGTAAAGTTGCACTTCGTTTTGAGATGGGCTCTTCGTGTTCCGTCGTATCTCCTTGTCTTTTGCAGTTGCAGTAGTAACTCAGTAGTTGCTGGCCTTTTGCTTTAGCTGTCATCTGCTTCCCTTTTGGCTGGCGCTGACGGCTCCTAAGACACGGAGCTTGCACAATCCAAAATGAAGATTTTAATTCGTCTCTAAATGAAGTCCTGCGATCCTCAAGCAAGAAGGTTTGCGATAGTGGATGAATGCGAAAGGCAGCAATCTGGAAGATGATGAAAAGCTTAGACTTTGTACACGTAAGCCGCGGGCTCGATCCGGGGCGACCATGATCTCATGCTTCTTGGAACGGATCCTCGTGGTCAAAAGCCCTACGTGTGACACTGGCCTTGGAAGCACGACGCACAGTCTAAACTGTGTAAACGTAACGATGGCGCGTCCTGAGAAAGGTCAAATCATTCTGAGGGTCCTTGTGGCAGGCATTTGAAGCATCAACTCTGTTGACTCCAATGACTCCGATGGCCATTGAATGAGACGCGTGCCAGTTCTCTCACCACGCTTCGTGCCTGCTGCACTGGTAAGCACACCGCAATATCAAATACAGTTGACACCAGATTCGGCACGAGTCTGCTAGATCAATCCGATCAATCCTTCGCGGCAAGCTGGGAGATCAGAGCCGAGTACTGCAATGTTTGCTTGCTGTCTAGCCTTGGCGAAGCCCGAGGTTGCAGCATGCAATGGCACTTGAAGCAGAACAGCACAGGCTACTTGGCTGCAGCACGTCGATCGCATCGGGACTCCTTCGCTGTTCACGATGACAATGCCTCGCGTAAGGCTGCAACCGGTCGCTCTGAGAGCCCCAGAAGGCTTCTAGAACACAAACGGAATATAAGGATGGCCTGAGACACCCTTGTGGGTCTTGATGCGGTTCAGGGTTTCTTCCACCTGGTCAGGATGAACGTTGCTGAATGGATTCTGCTTTGCTCCTCTTGTGCTTGAAATGTGTTGGTGCTCGGGCCCACGACTAGCGCTTCTGGCCATCCAGGGTGGGTCGTGCAAGGCTTGCTTACGTTCCGACACAGCTCGTGCAGCTCATGGACAAGCAGGAAGTCGAGATTCGGGAATTCTGGGGCTCTGGGTCCGCTCTCACTCGTGGCTTCCTGGGCAAGCGTCTCGAAACCCGACAATGGCAATGGCAGTGCCTGTTAGGTATAGTTGGAATTCCAGAATGAAGTGGAGGATGCAAGGTGGCAGAGATGGCAACATGAGCAACATCTTCGTTTCGGGGAAGCACTGGCCGAACACGTGCCTCCGACATGCTTGGATTCGCGCTCCTTTGCAGACAGCGTGAGGCAGGATGGAAAGTTTTCTCAGTGCACGAAGTGCAGTCCAGGCAGTTCGATCCCTCTCAGGTCGCCGCTTCGTGTGTCCAGGCTGCAGTCGGATTCTTCGGGAGAGCCGAAACGGTTTTTTTTGGGAGGTGAGAGCAAGGCCTAGCGAGGCCCTTCTAGGAAACCTTGTAATCCCCGAAGAATTCGCTCTCCCGGTGTCCAGAAGACCTCCTACCTTCCAGGTACCCCAACGCTCCCGCTCTTGAAGTGGATCCTTTCAGCGAGCCATGAGCTGTATGTCGCAGGAGCTTGATACTTTCTCTGGATATTTCTCACCCGCAATCTCCAAGCGAATGAAATTTCTAGATGCTGGATGCCGACAATAATCCAGATCCAACCGACGCACAGCACAAGTAACCTAGTCGAAATAGCGACTCCACTGAAAGCCGGTCCATTTTTCGAATTTCCTGCAAGCAATGCAGCATGCCCAGCTCCTCTTCTCGCAATGACATTTATCTGTGCTCACTCCAACCATAAGTCCGCCTGTAGCCATGTGGAGAAAATCGACTCTAAGCGCTTCTTCAAATTACAGATTATAGGGCTCCGACACCAGAAGGGCTGTGCAACCATGTTGCTAGCATTGTCAACCTAGAGACCTACCTGTGTTTGCCCGAAAGAAGAAGGATGCGGTCTTCAATCATCTCGCGCTGAGGTGTGTCCTGGCACAGGCTTTCATCATGCACGGGTGCATCATTTTCATCTGCACACCGTAGGATCGCAAAGTCCCGCAGGAAACCAATTGACGATAATTGACGCCGGCGGCACCGCATGTGCTGAGTAAGGACATGCCTGTCAAATTCGTGGAATCACCTCCGAGAAGCAGTCAGAAGGATCATGACACATCTACTTTGAGCAGCACGGCCTCCCAGACACAAAGAGAAGAGACTATGCCGAGCGACATGTCAGTGCATCCCGGCCGAGAGCAAGCCAGGAAATCCAGAAGGCAGTCGAGAACCAAGAAGATTCACCAGGATGTCCTTCCGCCGGGTCGAGGCTGCTAGAGTGTGCCACAGTGACAGAGTCAGAAACACGGTGCGACATCAAGGCTTCCATGCCCAGACCCATCTTTAGCGGATGCACGAAACATTGCTTTTTTGTGGTCGTCGTCTATTTGATGTAAACGATGTGATTTGCACAGGTCCTGTCCTTGGTGTACCGAAGCCGCTTGGCGAGCTCTGCGCTAGGAACGTCCAAGACATTCGTTAGAGGATAGGCTTGGACCTGTCCATGTGCAGCTGCGCAAGCGACTCGACGGAAGCGACATGCTCAGGTTCCGTCAATGCTCACAGCTCACACCTCACGACCTCATGTCATGCCTTTGCATCTTCTCATTTGTGCTTGCGGTGCGGCTGAATGTCGTCTGAGCTTCCCTAGTTGTGCTCGATGCCCCCGGGGCTCTCGTACCAATTTCTGCTGCAGCCTGTCTCTTCTTCCACTTCAAACCTTTTGACAGTGGGAGCAGTCTTTTTGGTGTTTCACAAATCTTCATGAGGGCGGCTGAATGACATGAGCAAGTCCTGCAATTGCTGATACTTCCATATTCAACATAATTCTTTTGTGGAGTCTGAGGTAAAAGCGGGAAAGTTGGAAACCCTCATCCTGATGCCCGGCGGTTGAAGCAGAAGGTATCCCAGCAGCAGTCACCCTTAACTATATCTCAATCCATGTTCCAACTTGCCGGAGTTCACTGTAGCACTCCATCGAATCTGCTGACGCAATCTATTGACAGTTAACAACCCCTTCTCCAAGCAATGCTTCTATTTCTAAGTGGAACGGGGCAACTTCCGATTTCCCAACCTCAAGAAGCTGTCTTGCCATTGGAAGCTGAATTCGCTGCCTGGCCCTTCTTGTCAACATAGGTCACGAGATGGGACCGTGATGACAGCACTGCCTCCGTCTTATCAAAGAAGATAACCTGGTCGAGCAAGCAGTAAGTGAAAGCATGGAGATCGGGCTTGCATTGCTTAGTCGGCGGCCTGAACAGTCTTGTTACTGAGCTGGAACATGATCGCGTGCTTATTGCGCGTCCACTTCTTGACCTCGCCAGTTGGCTGGGTCACGGCGAGATAGACTAATTACTTAGATGAGTCCCACAATCTTCCAGGGATTCATTAAACATAATTCTTCTGTTCGCATCCTCTGACACACTCGTGATTTATTGCAACAGAAGTATACAGAAGTCGAAGCCGTCCCCAAAACAGGCTCCACTGGCACAGCTAATGATTTAATGCGACAAAAACAAAATGTCGTTCGTATGACTTTCTCCTTGCATTGAAACAGCTGGGAATTGCTATCACTGAGATTCGCATCGTGGTTATGGCAAATGTCTCTTTGTATGGCTTGGCCCAGAATGCACAGCAAACAAGTATATGTGTATGTATATGAGGCCGCACCAAAATTGTTCCTAGAAGCGGGCCCTTGAAAAGGGGTATCGTTTTTGGGTCTTCCCTTTCGTTTTACAAGATTTTGGGCACATGACTGTGTCTTTGACTCATGTTAGACTTGACAAAGTAGTTACCGGTGGCAGTCTTGGATCCATACGATGCAAGCACTAGACGAATCAGCCGTTCCAGGCGGAGCCAAAGCAGTCTTCTTTGAAGGGTGAAGGGCGGTTTCAGCGTGGGGTATTGGACTCATCAGCAGACGTGTGTTCCGCGTGCTTCATTGGAAATGGGCATGGGTAAACACGGTCTGTACAAAGCGAATCGGCATGGTCCCACAAACAGCCTCCCAAGCAAATTGTCGGGTATCGTCAGGGTATCGTTTGTGGTATCGTTTTAGACCACGAACAGTATACCAACACATGGACAACTAGTAGTAGTAGTAGTAGTA
>CAJNJA010015303.1:0-11816 GCA_905231915.1 Symbiodinium necroappetens | reverse complement strand
ACAACGGTCCAGGGTTTAGGGGTTTAGGGTTTAGGGTTTAGGGGTTTAGGGGTTTAGGGGTTTAGGGTTTGGGGTTTAGGGTTTGGGGTTTTGGTTTCGGGCTTAGGGGCACTGGCCCGAAATCTGAAAGCTTTGCATTGATCCCTTGTCCCTCCCTAAGGGTCCATGTGCCCATACAGTATATACTTGGGCCCTTTAAGTACCGATATAGGGATCACATTAAGGCCACCCTAAACCCTAAACTCTAAACCCTATATACAAGGCAAAGTTCATGAACACCGCGAGACGGGAACTGTGACTTCCTCAGTGACGTCTTCCTGACAGGAGTACCCTCGTACGAAGCTTCAGCTTTATTTAACACCCTCCCCCATACGGTTGATGATATAAATCCTGCGTTACCTTAAGGACCCCAAACTATGGGACTTATGGTCTATTCCTTATTACTAAGGGTAATGCAGGATTTATACCACCAGCCGTAACAACAGGGGGCAGTGAGACTAAGTTCCTGGGGGCATTAAATCCGCGAAGCCTCAAAATTCACAGTCACAAACCCTAAAACGTTTAGGCTTTCGGGCTAAGCTAAACTCCCTAAACGGCCCTGAACCATAAACTCCTTAAGCCCTAAACCCCTAAACCCTAAACCCTACAAACCCTAAACCCCAAACCTCAAGCCCTAAACTACTGTTCATGATATAAATTCTTCATTACCCATAGTAAGGAATAGACCATAATTCCCATAGTTTGGGGTCCTTAAGCTAATGCAGGATTTATATCATCAACTGTATGACACCTAAACCTTCGCTTTCCCACGCTCACTCCCCACAGGGCTCAACATGAACAAAACCCAAGACTGCACAACCCAAAGAACTTAAACCCCCTTTCGAGCCCAATCCTGCGTCATGTCAGTATCTGTGCAGCTATCTATCATATGACATATGTATACATAAACACGTCTATGATATATATATATATGTATGTATGTATGAGTGAGAGAGAGTCTGCGTGTGTGTGTGTGTGTATGTGTATGCACAAAAAATAAATATAAATATATATATATATGCATATAGTAACGGAAAGCTAAGCACTCATCGTCAACCCCAACCCCTCAAGGCCCTAAAGGCAGAGAAGGCACAGGACTGATTTGCGTGGGGCGAAACCCAGGGATTCCGTCTGACGCTGGAGCTTCACCTGAGCGCTTGAGGACACTTTGCTTCGTCCGTTGGTGCGTTAAGTGTAACTACCCACATATATATATACACACACACATATGTATACACACACATATGGAGATTGAGAGTGCGAGTAATGCATGCACAATAGGCTTGAATTGCTGTGCACGTATATAATATGAGTATACGCTTACTGCAATTCAAAGCTTAAACCTTTATTTATCAGTTTACATCAATATGATCACCTGTTTGCTGTGTATGAATCATTGGGTTGGTTTCCTAGTATGTAGAGAAAATACATTCGCAGTGATGGAAACTGCTGTACCTTGTGTGCACGCATATATGTGTGTCTGATTAATGATTTCGTTTCGTGTGCGTGCGGCTGTGAGCGTGTGGTGTTTATATGATTACATAAGGCCTTTGGGAGCGTGAATGATTAAAATCTCGGGATTCTAGGATTGGATTCAGGGTTGAATACATTGTACTCATGCAAATCTTGTGAATTCAAGCTGTACAGTTTGGTGTTAAAAGACTCAGCTATAACAAGCAAGGAGTGAATAGTCACTAGCAACCAGGTACGAAAAACAAGGTCCGAGACCAATAAGGCTGTTTTGCCCACTACAACGACATACCAGAACTAAGAGCAACAACACGAAATAGTTAACTGACAGTCGCCGGCATCGAACGGTTCAGCCCCAAGGTGTCGCCCTTGTGCCCCTTTGTCGCCTTTCAATATTGGGTTTGGGGTTTTAAGATTTAGAGCTTCAGGCTTTAACCTGCTACCTCCTCGAGCAAGTGGAACGGCGCAAACACATCAACAACTAGTGGTTTTGTCCCGCTCCTACAGTCGATGCAGTTCTAGTAAACAAGCATCACTTAAATCATTTTTAAAAAAAACACACAAACTCATCCAGATGTGCGTATATACTCCCTAAGTATAAACGTTTTCACCGGAACTCCAAAACCTGTCCAAAACGATTGTAGATGTCTGTATATACCTATATACCTAATGTTATTGACTTGCATGTGTTTATTGATGAGTAGGACTAGCTACTACCATCACACTACTGTCATCACTACCATCGTTGATACTGCTACAAGTGCTGTTGCTACGAGTACTCTTATGACTGTTGTTATGACTGCTAAAGTACAATGATTGTACTGCTGCTCGCAATATTGCTACGACGATATTGCTTTACGAAACCAATGCATCCAGACCCCGAGAATTAAAACGAGTTTGAGTCAGGCAGCTGTGAACTCGCTGGTAAGTCCCAGGTGGTGGTGGATCCTCGTGACCGTGACTTCTGAGATTCTGCGGGGTGGTTCAGAGTTTAATTATGGGTAAACTGTAGAGTAGGATTTCGCGGTTCGCATAAGGCATCTCAGGTTAGAGAGTGTGTAAGATGCAGGGCGCAAGGGATTTTGTTGCGAAGAGTTGCTGATGTTTTTGTGCGGTGCTGTTGAGGTTCACCTGTTGGGGGTTACGGATGCTTTGCGAAATCACATGGGAGTCGTTGGGGCCCAGGGTTTAGAGCCGCTGGCTTCGGGCTTTGTGTTGGATTTCCGTCTGAAGCATTGGGTTTAGGGTTTAAGGTTTAGGAAACCCTAAACCCTAAACCTGAACCCTAAACCCTAAACCCTAAGACCTAAACAGGGTTTAGGGTAGCCCGAAAGGCGGACAAATTAAACCCCAAGCCGAATACGTGCTCTCCGAACACCCTGCACGAATCCAAGCAAGACCCTTGCTAAGCTCTACTTTTCCAAAAAACCTTTTGATACGGTTGATGATATAAATCCTGCACGTATACCTTATGGACCCTAAACTATGGGAATTATGGTCTATGCCTCATTGTGGGTAATGCAGGGTTTAAATCATCGAAGGCACCTTCGTTCCTATTGTTCAGCTCAGCCTAGGGCTCGAGATCCCTAACAAAAAGGATTATGAGACACCCCAAGGAAAACACAGAGAGAGAGAGGCACACGTATGAATGTGTGTATGTATATGTATATATATATATATAACAATACTAATAATCATGGTAATCATCAACAATGACAGAGACAGTGTGATGGGTAGAGTAGCAGCGGGACGTTTGGAAATCTGGCGCTGCATACGTGCCCTAAGTTTCTCGATGTTGTTGGAGCCCTCAACCCTAAACCAAAAAAATGCTACAGGTACGGACTCCGGCACTTCCCGTCTAGTTTTTAGCTTAATTGCCGCTAGACGCGAGCAATCCATCTCAACACCATACATGCACGGTACACGTTAAAGCGCTTGGCAAGTATCTCCATCGATTGCACAATCCACTGCTGGCATCCGCGGGTGAGCAGCAGCACCTTTGTTGACTGCAAGGTTTCTAGGTAGGATTCGAATGGGAAACAAAAACACGTGTACTTAGGGACACGCTTCTTGCTAATATTCTGTCTTACAAGACTGACTGAGACACTCCTAACTCAGAGTTCGGAATTAGAGGTACCAGGCTCAATTCTTAATTTCGCGGTTCACGCTCTGGGATCAAGGTTGCCTCCCAAAGCCTTACCTTAACCCACCAGAACCTACTTTTTTGTTGGACCCCTACTAATTCCATATTAGGGTTCATAATAAGGTTTTGGGAGGTTCAGGTACAAAGCAGAGTGTAAATTGTCCGAAGACTCGAAGGGCAAGCCTTTCAGAAAAACCTAGATCAATTTCACGAGTCACGATCAAACCTGAAAACCTGAGCCCTTAACCCCAAACTCTAACCCTAGGGCTCCAAGTATACAAATAGTACCTACTTTGGGGTCTAAAGTCTGTAAGTAGTACCTACTTTGGGCTATTTGGAGCCCCAGGGTAAATGCTGAGACAGACAGACAGACAGGACGATGGGGATGCAGAGATCCAACTGCTAATGGATCCTTAACCCCACCTGTGCAACAATGCTGCAGCTGTGGCTGCGGCTTCTTTTTTTGTGTAAAACCTCTATGGTTCTACTCTAGTCTATGGCAGTACCCTGGAGTAGTGTATAGCTGAAAAACCGATATGGCGTGGACGTATAGAGCTTGTACCTTGACGACTGAGCTCTGAAGCGCAGCTCCTCTGACTAAAAATGCATCAGGGTTTAGGGCTTGGGTTTTTTTTAAGGTGGACATGTGTGCACTCCGCTTGGGCTTGGGGTTTAGGGCTTAGGGTAACCATGAAAGGATTCTAGACTCTTGAGAAGCTAGAGGCTGCCAGCTTGCTACATCTCGGAGCAGTAGGATGCCTTCCTTATAATGTACATATTAAAGTCTCCTGACCCTTCACATCCCCCAAACCCTATACAACCCGCATGAAACTCGAAGCAACATTGTGCTGTTTGAACTCTAAAAAGCTATTCGACCCGGCACAGCCTGAAAACCTAATGGTGGTGAAGCCTTGATCCCCGCAAAGCGGCCAAAGCAAAATGTAGTAATGCCTCACGACAGGCTCTATGAGGTTATTCCTAGTATTTCTACGGGGCATACACGGCTTGGGGGGATATAATGAACGGGAAAGAGACCTGGTAGGTAGGGCGAGAAGCAGGATAAGTGAACCGAATCAGGGTTACATTACTTCGAACCCACTTAAGATTTATAGGCTATCGGGTCGAACCTCCTCAGATCCTTGCGAGTCCCGGGTCCTTCAAGAAGTTTCGCCAATAGAAGTTACACATCGAGGCCGGACGGCTATACAAAAGCAGACTTTGATGCTCCGAGATCCCGAGACGACTCCCACCCTAGCCACCCAATGCAGTTTAGGGTTTTAGGGTTCTGGGTTGAGCCGTGAACCCTGACCCCTAATTTGAACGCCCAGTCCCCAAACCCAAACCTGAACCCCTAAACCCGAACCCTGAAACGTAAACCCTAGGCCCTAGACCAACACCCCCAACGCCCTCAAGCCCACAGGAGCGACTTTACGCAAAAAGGCCTCCTGCATACATCCCCAATCCGGCCGGGGACTCACTTGCCTGGCCGGGTCGAAGGGACAGGGTTTGGGGCTTAGGGTTTAGGGGTTTTGGGATTAGGTTTAAATTAGGTTTAAAGGTTTAGGGTTTACTAAACCCTAAACCCTAAACCCGTTTAGAATTTATAAGGCTTAGCATTTAGGCTTAAAGGTTTAGGGTTTTAGAACAGCGCTTAGGGTTTCGGCTCAGGGTTCATCAGGGCTTGGGGCTGCGGTGGGCTACGGACCGCCTCAAGGAGGCTGCTTAAGTCCAGAAAACATAACACTACGGCAATGGATACCGTCCTAAACCCAATAGAAACCCTCAAAACCCTATTACCCTAAACCCTAAGCCCTATAAACCCTAAACCCTACAAACCCTAAACCCTATAAACCTTCAACCCTGAACCCTATAAACCCTGACTCTATAAACCCTAAACCCTATACACCCTAAACCCTGAACCCTATAAACCCTGACCTTATAAACCCTAAACCCTATAAACCCTAAACCCTGAACCCTATAAACCCTGACCCTATAAACCCTAAACCCTATATCAGCCCTAAACCCTATACACCCTACACCCTATAAACCCTAAAACCTATAAAAACTATAAACCCTACACCAGAAACCCCAATCCCTGCACGGCATACCTGAACCGCACGCCCAGAACCCCAATCCCTCAAGCCTACCCGCTTAACCGTAAACTCCGTAGCCATAAGCCCTACCGTAACCGTATAAAACCTACCTTTATAGGGTTTAGGGTTTAATTAGGGGGCTCCAATTAATATGATGTCCTTCTAAACCTGCTGAGAAATAAGTTCTTTAGGGTCCAAGTAATCCCTAAAACCCGATAAACCTTGAAGCCGTAAGCCCCAAGTTTTGGGGTTTAGGGCTTAGGGTATTATTGTAACCCTCCCCAGATGCTTGTTGTAACTTCCAGGTACCCTTGCCCTTGTAGTAACCTTTGTAGCGTAGAGCCGAAACACCGAAGCTAAACAAACAAAACCCAGAACTTCCTGAACCCTAAACCCACAAATCGTAATCCCAAAGCCCCAAGCCCAGAACCCTAAATCCAAAAAATCGTAATCCCTAAACCCTGAACCCTAAACCCCAAAAATCCTAATCCCTAAACCCTGAACCCTAAACCCCAAAAATCGTAATCCCTAAACCCGGAACCCTAAACCCCAAAATCCTAATCCCTAAACCCTGAACCTGCGCCCTAATAACTCATGCAAGGGAGGCAGGCTTAGGCTGGGAGTTGGCAGGCCGAAACGAAGGTCCTGGAAAGCAAAGGGCGAGAGGGGCTCAAAATAGCCCAAAAGCCTTTTATATATATATATATATAGATAGATAGATAGATAGATAGATAGATAGATACAGTATGGTCTTTATGCCCGAAAGCCTTAAAATTATGAGTCGCTAGAGTTTTAGGGCTAAGGTTTCTAGAGGGATTCCTTTAAAAAAGACCCCTAAAGGAGCCCTTCGAGTAACCTGTGAAGGATCTCCTATAAAGGATTCCACTAAGGGGTCGCGATGAGGGTTCTGTAAGGGTTTCTAGAGGGGTCCTTTAAACTTTCTATACGGGGTTTCTGGAGGGTCCTTTAAAGTTTCTATACGGGTTCCTCGGAGCGTTACGATGAAGGTTCTATAACCTGTGCGGTTTTCTATAGTTGAGGATTTGGGGGATCTATAATATTAGGGCGCAAAGTGTTGGGCTTTAGGTTGAGAGCCTGGTTCAGGAGTTTAGGCTTTTTGAGGCTTGAGACATTGAGGTCTTGATTTCGGGATTGAAGGAAGTTTAAGGCTTCAGGCTTGGGCTTCGGGTGTGGAGGGGATGACCGATGACTCCGCGAGCATGGGCTTCACGGCAGCAGGCAAGCAGCATCCTTCCCAAGCAGCCTGATCCCTAAACCCCACATCCCCAACCCTGACCCCTAAAAACTCACAACCCCACTCCCCGACCCCAAAACCCCACAACCCCAAACCCTGATCCCCTTAGCCCCACAACCCAAACCCCGATCCCCTAGACCCCACAACAAGGATGCTCGGGCTTCGGATCGTCTGGACAGCTCAGGGCTCAAGTTGGCGGAAAAGAAGAGGGAACCTCTTTACCCTGCGGCTCCAAAAAGCCCAAAGTAGGTACTATCTACAGACTTTAGACCCCAAAGTAGGTACTATCTGTATACTTGGAGCCCTAGGGTTAGGGCCCTCCGGACTCCCTTCAAACTACGGTTCATAATATGAAATCCTGCATGGTCGGTTAGAGTAACACTTTGGGACCCTAAACCCTAAACGCTGGTGCGGTTGATGATATAAACCCTGCACGATCCATATGAAGGAGTATACTATAAATCCCATAGTTTAGGGCCCTCAAGGTAATGCAGGATTGATATCATCAACAGCAGCTCCCAGATCCCATCACCCGAAGGGTAGTCCCAGAACCTGCAACACCAGGAATTCAAACCATGAGGGTAGTTCTCTAAATTAGGGTCCCTGTTTAGATCACCAATATAGTACGGCACCCTTATTAAAAAAAGACCCTAAAAGGGACCCTAATTTAGAAAACTGCCTATGAGAAGTCGGACAGAAGTCAGGCAACCATCGGGTTTGGGGCGAAGCTTCTCACCAACGTTGGTTCTTTATTAATGTTTCATTGGGCCGTCGGCGGACTCAAACAGGCAAAACCACAAGACCCTGCAGGAAGTCGTCACCAGGCGAAACCATTACACCCTGCAGGAAGCAAGCCAAGGAGCGAGTGGCAATAGGAAATCACCAAGCTCTTTTAGAAGCGCCTTGCTGTCAGGAGCATATACCCTAAACCCTAAACCCTAAGTTCATCTTGCTTGGATTTGGGTTCGTTGGTGTGTGCCCTCGGGGATCATGGGTGTTGGGCTCCCAGGTACCTGCATGCCCGTCACCTGGTAGACCCTAAACCCTAAGCCTTTGGAACTCCTTTAGTCAGGAAAAGCCTCAGCCCTGACGCCTTGATACTCCCATTAACTGCTTTGTGAGCTAAGAACCCCTGAACCCTGCAACCCTAAACCAAAAGCCGACAAGACCCTAAAGCCCTACGACGCTACAGGCCGAAAGCCCGAAACCCGGTCACCCTGGCCCTGTACCCTAAGCTCCTCGAGGGTTTAGGGTCTCTCTCTCTCTCTATATATATATATATATTAATTATATATATATATATATATATTAATTATATATATATATTAAATATGGTTTAGGGCCTATAGGGTCTAGGATCTAGGGTTTAGGGTCCCTTCCCTCTACACGCAAAAACTCAGAAACACAAAGGGTGGTGGTGCGAATTCTGGGGTGCCAGGAATGCAGGGCCAAGGTTTCCCAAGGAACCCTCAAATATCCCCTACGGCCCTATAGACCCTAAATCCTACTATCTTTGAACCCGAAAGAAAGACCCGAGGCTTCTTAGTCCGGCTACTACTATAGGTCTGGTGCCTGGGAGCTACCCTAAACCCTAAGCCCTATATCAGGGATTGCGTAGAGCGTGGTGCCTCAGGGCTTCTGTTCTGGGCTTGAACACAAACCTTTAGGGTTTAGGGTGTTTGGTTTAGGGTGAAAGGGTTTAGGGTTTTTTAAGGGTTTACGGAACAGCAATAACATGTAAGCAAACCTTTAGATTTAAGCGTTTTGGGCTGCAGGTAAGTTCCTGTGGAGTGTCATGTGTGGCTGTCAAGAATTCACCCGGTGTTGAGCATAGTTGGCTTACCATGGTAGGGCTATGTGATGAATGAGGTGGTTTCCTTCCGATGGCCTAGCGTATGTTCATCAACCAGAAACCCGGCCCCACTGTTGGTGGTCCCTTGCTTCAACAATGTTCCAGCTGCCATAGAAGCCCTCGGTCGAAAGCTGAAATTGGGACTTCGAGCGCACCAGCGCGCTTAAACCCTAGAGCCCCAACCCTGAACTTAAAAGACTTCATCCTTCTAAGCTTTCGTAAGACTTAAGCCCATGCAGCCCTGAAAGCTTACATGTAAGGCCTCCAAGGCTCTTAGCAGCAACTTTCAGAACCTAAAGCCCTAGGAAAAAAGCCTGTAAAATCTATAGAGCCCAATATAATGGAAGCCTAGATCAAAGCACGATGTCCTTCCCCGCCTTGGCCTTCTGCGTGAGGAGAGACCGAGCATGTTCCTCCTGGATCCTGTTGGGGTGCCGGTCTTTCGAGTGTAAGGCTTAGGATTTAGGGTTTATAAGTTTAGGGTTTAGGGTTTAGGGTTTGGGGTTTAGGGTTTAGGGTTTAGGGTTAGGGTTTAGGGCTAGGGTGTGGGGGTTTAGGGTGGGTTTCCATATAAAATGTATATATGCACATATGCTTTGCAGGATGTAGGGCCTCTGGGGTTTAGGATTTACCTGTAGAATTAAGGACTAGGGTTTACGGTTACATAATGTTTTGTGTCTGTTCGGGGTGGAGGGGTGTGCGGGTAGAGTCTTCTGCTGCATAATACCTCAGGGTTTTCGCCCCGAGATGCGGGTGGTTCTGAACAGGCTCCTACGCAAAGCCCTCAAACTCTCCGTGGAATGCTTGAGTTAAATCCGCTCAGAAGTTGTTGCTATGCCCAAAGCACGAAACCTCAAACCAACCAAAACTGACAAGGTGGCCATTAAATCCTATACTGCTGTGGATTAGGGTTTACGGGGCATACAGGGGTTTAGGGTTTAGGCTGAAACCCTAAACCCTAAACCCTACAAAACCCTAAGCCGGAATCGTGTGCACGCCTTGCGGCACGGTGCGCCGGAGAGTCCAGCGTTGGTTCCCTGCGGTCCTCTGGGACCTGCATAAATACGGTTGATGACATAAATCCTGCATTACCTTAAGGGCCCTAAGCTATGGGGATTATGGTATGTTCAAAGTATATTCAATCTTATGGGTACCCTGAACTATGGGAAATTTTGTGTATTCCTTATTCTGGGTAAGGCAGGATTCGTATCATCAACCATATAGGGGGAAGAATAATCAGCCGTAATCTTCCTTGAGGCTCCCAACTGGTTCTAGTTACCCATAGGCCCCTAAGTAGCTCCTTTTTGGGATTACGTTTATAGGATTCTAAAACTTAGGGGCCTATGGCTAACTTTACTTAGTTGGGAGCCTCAGTAGGAGAGCCGAAAGACCCATTGCCCTCATTTTTCTGTATCACAGGGTGAGAAACAATGTAGCACGGTGAAGCTTGTAAGACTTACCTGAACCCTATACCCTGGGGCTCCAAAAAGCCCAAAGCAGGTACTGTTTTACAGACTTTAGACCCCCAAAAAGGTACTCTTTGTATACTTGGAGCCCTAGGGTAGGGTTTGCATCTATGCGGTTTGGGTTTCGGGTTTCGGGCTAGGCAGTGCAGGGTTCAGAGTTAGGGGGGTCTATAGGCTATGGGGATTAGAGTGCGCTTGAAGACTTAGGCATCTGCTTGTTTGCGGATGGCATGTTGGGTATGTTATAGGGCCGATTCGGATTCTGGGTGTAGCACAGGGTGTAGGGGTTTGAGGTATTGTAGATGCAGCCTGACGGATTCGAGGTCTAGAGGTATACTAAAGTAGCTGATCGTACAGGGCTTGTTGCAAGAACTGCCAGGATATGGTTTACATGTCCAGGGTTTGAAGTGATTAAGGAAGCTTAAGTGTGATGTGATATAATCATGATCTATAATCATGATCACTGCAGGACTCTGATCAAGCTTGGGCGAGTTCAGGTGCAGTCGGCACTACTATCCCCGAACGTCCCCATGTAAATACGTGTTTAATCAACCCAAAACACCATTTTTCCTATTACCTATTGTTGATACTGAGTTCATTACGAATCGCAGGTAGCGACGCGGCATGCGATGTCCTGGGACTAGCGGAGATGCAATGTGAGCGAGCCCTGCAGCTTGACGCCTTTGGAGGCATGCAGCAGACCCTGACTCACTGTCGCTCCGAAGAGGAACCAGGGGTCATTCTCGCCCCGTTCCAGGATTTGTGCTTCAAAAATTCAGGCTTTTCCTAGGGCTTGGGGTTTAGGGTTTAGGGTTTCAGGGCACGACTCGACCGTCTCGATCCAACAGGCAGCGAAGGCTTCTTCTGTGACCTGGGTAAAGATTAAAAAAACTGCCAGGGCTTCTATAAGGCTTCTATAAGGTATATAGACCTTCTATAAGGCTCCTATAACGGTAACTACCCACCTGAGAATGTCTCAGATAAAGATCGAGGTATTGAAATTTGTTAGACCCGACGGCGCCCAACTGCAACTCCCAAATCCCAAGAGCGCTCCACAAAACTTATATGTGAATCCTGAAACCTCGACTCCGGATTTGTCCCAAAATCCTAAGACCCTAAACCCTAAACCCCTAAAGCCTGAACCCTAAACCCCAAACCGTAAACCCCTAAACCCCTAACCCCCTAAACCCTAAACCCTAAACCCTAAACCTAAACCCTACACCCTAAACCCTAAACCCTAAACCCTACACCCTAAATCCTAAACCCAAACTCTTAGACTCTTCAAACAGAAGCCGCAGATGCCTACCTCGTTGCGACTCAAGAGCAGCTCGCAGAGCTCGGTGTGAAGGTCGAGCCTGGGGTTCGGGTTTATAGGGTCTTAGGGTCTGTTTAGGGTTTAGGGGTTAGGGTTTAGGGGTTTAGGGTTTAGGGTCTTAGGGGTTTAGGGGGTTTAGGGGTTCAGGGTTTAGGAGTTTAGGGTTTAGGGTGTCCGTCCTTG
>CAJNJA010015301.1:0-11816 GCA_905231915.1 Symbiodinium necroappetens | reverse complement strand
GGGTAACAGAGCCAGCAAGGTTGGCAAAGTTTCAACCAACCAATTAGAAGCGAGCCGAGTTGGCCGATTCAACCAACCAATTAGTAGTAGCAAGGCTCTCGGTACGAGAATGCCAAAAGTGTCACAGAGGAGACTGAGCAACACAGTCGCTGGCGAGCAGGGTACAGACAGTTCATCGGCAGGCAGCAACACGCAGCAAAATGCCGCAGAATCAATTACGAATTCTGGCATCACAGATGCCGTAGAATCAATTACAAATTACAAATTGGCATCACTGATCACTGGCCTCACGTGCCAATTCAAACACAAGGCATGCGAGCATCCTTCACAAAATAACTCATCCGAAAGTGGACTCACTCGAGGAAAACGGCCACGCTCTCAGAGAAGGTATGTGGCCACGCGTTGTCGGGCAGACGGCATCGGCACAGCCCCCAGACTAGAGCCACGAAGGACGGCATAGACATCGCCAAGCAGAAATGTCAGAACCAGGACGGTGGCCAGGGCAACCAAACAGAACGGCTCAGTAAGCACGATCCCCATCACATAATTCCGACATATCCATGCGGGAAATATGAACTGCAGACCAACGTCCATCCAGGCCTTGTAGTGTTTCAGCTGTCCACGACCAAGCGGAATCACTACCACGCCTGCAGAGCAATGGTCACCAGCGATGCAACCACTCCTGTGGAGTATATGCAGAACAAGCGCCACAAGGCCATAAGTTTTTCCAGGGCCATCATAGTCTCCGGAATTGCCACAGTGAGCTCAAGCACCATTGATCCAGCCAGCACCCCGAATCATCCAAGGAAGGCAGAAAAGTATATGCGCAGATCAGTCTTTCGCATCCCACCTCGAAGATACAGGTCGGCATCGACATCAGCTCCAATGGAAGTCAGTCCTCGCTCCCACCTTGAAGACACAGGCGGGCATCGACATCAGCTCCATTGCGGATTGCACTGCCATGGCTGAAGCGGCTTCTCCGAAAAGTAAGAAAATAGGAAGTCAAACATCAAATCCCGCACATCTCATGGCAGCCCAGTAAACCCACATGGCTTATGTAGACCATGGCTCATGTGCTCCCTGAAGCAGGGCAGCGGGCAGTTGGAGGGTGCGGGGGAACGGACGGACGTGTGAGTGTGAGAGGGAGGCAAGGTGGAGAGCTTGGGCGGTGGTCAAGTGGGCGGCACCTTTTTGTTTGGTTTTGGATTTTTTTGGTGCACTCGAAGTGACGACACAGACCACGCGCGGGTGAGTGCGGTCGCTCTCCCTCCGATACTCTTCTTCTGTCTGGCAAGTAGGACACAAGCATATACATCGCGCCAGGCCGGGCTGCGTCTTACACACAGGTCTGGAGGCTGGCAGCGACCAACAGTTGTCAGGAAAGCACATAGATGTTACTACCACGATAAAATCTAGGAGTATGGGGTAATACTGTGGACGTCTTAAGATCCCAAAGTTATCCAGGCAAATTCTCCAAATTCCAAATTCCGAATTCCGAATTCCGAATTGCAAACTGCAAAGGAGAAGCAGTAAGTGCACAATGCATGCAGAATTTAAATCGCAAGCGACACCCCAAAACCCCTGAAAGGTCTGAACGACTGCATCAGACGGACTGCACCTGGCATGAACCTGATGATGTTGGCATGTTGATGAAACGAAGGAAAGGGAGAGGGTTGAGGAAATGAGGGGATGGGAGAGTTTGGGCTGGAGGTAGGTTTGGCTTCGGGCTTGGTGCAGATGATCCTTGATGTTCTTAAAAGCAGGCATGGTAATGTAACGGCAGGGGAGGTTACACTCAGGGGCGGAGGTCACAATGCGATGCACTAGGCTACAAACTGTCGTCCTGGATTACGACCGGGGGATCAACAGGGGGATCTACCGTCCTAGCAAAGGTTTGGTGTAACGTGGGCTGAAGAAGTGACGCCGAGCGCCGAGGCACAGGCACTCCCAGGCTGTGAAGCCAGGCCCGGACCGGTGCTGAAGACAGCGCGTGCAAGGTGGTAAAGGCCACCAAAACAAGACGCTCGGTGCCAGTCCAAGGCATGGTAGCATGAAGCCTACTCCTAGCTTGAAATACCAGCGGTGACTCATGAATGTCATGAACCGTCCCTTTCAATTCTTGCCCCAAGTACTGAATTTCAACTGTTCCTGCCGAATCCGCAATCCAAAGCCCCCCTCCTGTCACGTTAGTCAGGCATTGGATGTAGCTTTCATCAGAACCATTACGCGTGTCACGGTGTGGTGCTGTCTGCATGTTCATGCGGAGGGCAAGGGTACTGAACTCAAGCATAGGGTGTGTTTGCTGTATGAAGCCTATACACAGCTCAGTTGCGTGGGGAAGTTGGGAGGTCGGGTTTGTAACTTGGTCATGCTTCCTAGGGTGCGCTCCAAAGACGATATAGCGACCTGGGCCTCCTTTAGGGTCATGGTTCTTAAGATAAGTGGGTAGGGTTTCCCAGAGTTCCACCAGGTCTGACTTCGTAATGGCTTGGCCTCTTTGACGTTTGCACAGGAAACTGTACGCCAAAGCTTCAGCAGGGACGTGTTTGGGCTCTACTTTGAGGGCTTTAGCTAGGATTTGGGTGCTGTGTTCATCAAGATCATGAGTTTCCGAGTCTGTAGGAGTGCAGGGGCTTGTGCGGGGTGACGAGGGGGTGACAGGCTCTGGCTTTGGAGGGCCGCAGGTTCCTGCGGCACCACGGTTGCCCATTTCCTGGCGTAGGGCCGGTGTCAGTTGGACCTCATCATGTACGACGGGCTGGGGAGCAGCATGGTTGGGGGAGAGGGCACAGCGGCATAGGTAATGATATGGTTCTTCTGCTGCTGCTACTTCCCACCACTGTCTTTTCATGGTGACAGGCCTCGACAGGTGAGAAAGGGCTGCGACATGGTGGCTGGATCAGCATGGGCAGTCATGGAGCTGCAAAGCATCGCGCTAACATGCTGCACACTCAAGCAACTGCGTGAACTGGACATGGAGCTGCAAATCCTCTCATGCTGCACAGTCAAGCAACTGCGTGAACTGGAGGGGTCACGGTCGCGCATAAAGTTTGTCTTTTGCTTGCACGGCACGGACTAGTATAGCAAGGATCGCGGGTCACCCTTCTAGGGAACTTAGCCCTGTCGAGGCAGGCAAATGCAGGCCTTCCAATAGGAAGGTTGAAAAGCTGCTCCATTCACTGGCATGGCAAACCGAATGAAGGCTCCAATTAAAGAGTTGGTAATTACAAATTACAAATTGCAAAGTACGAATTACAAATTACAAATTCCAAATTAAAGGTCAAATTACAAATTGCGAATTACGAGGACTGACCTCAATTCAGGCAAAGGCCCACACGCAAGGATGAGCCGTGGATTAGGGCAGCGCAAACAAATTTGGTTAATCACTAAATTCAACAATGCAGAAATTGGCAGGCAAGCACATTGCAGCTTGTTGAATTACCCGCGAAGACCAATGTGAGACAGGCTTAGATGTTCTCTTGTGCATAAGTGCTGCAGAATGGGAGTCACAGCTGCTAAACAGAAACCATGAAACATGAAACATTAGACATGGAAGCTAGAACAGATACAGCTGCGAAATAAGTGGACTCCAGGCGGCAGAACAGAACATGTCAGTGGCGAGTTCGAAAATCAAAACTGGCTACCACGGCTCAGAAGGGCCTGCAGGAGCTCCTGTGTGCTGACATTTCGCAAGGTGGAGTTGCCTCCCAACATGTAGATGCCCCCTTGATCGCGAACCAAAGGCTGTATGTGGTCCGAGAGTCTGATGGGCTGCGGATCGATGATGGGCACGGAAGGCATCGGCGCTGTCGGCATCGACGGCATAGGGGGTGTCGATTGCTGGGGAGGCGGCGTAGTGCTGGAGGCGGCGTCAGCTTGCGGTGGATTGCGTTTAGGGAGTTTCGGTGTGCGCTCAACGATGGTGGTGACTTGCTCCATCATCAAGTTATGCGCCTCGCGGAGCTGCTGTACTTGGTCCGACGTTTCGTTGATAACATCGGTCGATCCCATGCAGATGGACTCCAAGCGCACCAAGCGGTCCTCCACATTGCTGACCGTGTCCAGTGTATGTTGCACCAAGTCATGGCGGCTCGACTCCGACTGGTTCGCACGAACCAAATAGTCCAGCGCATCTTTCTGCGTGTCAACCAGCGTTTTATGGTTGGGCACCAGAACATTGAGCCCACGAAAACTGTAATTTGTCTCACCTTGGAAGCGCTTCAGGTCGGCTTGTGTGCTGTCCAGCTTAGTCTCCATCTTGGTACGAGTCACATGGATGTCAATGCCCAATTGCTTGAGCATTTCCTTAAGTTCTTGAGTCAAAGCATCCAGCTTAATAATGCGGTCATGCGTGCTCTTGTTGTCGCTCTGTAGGCATTGGAGGGTTTCTCGTCCTTGTTTCAGCAGGCCGTCCGACATGGTCTCTTGCATGCTGAACTGCTTCTGTGTGTCCAGTCCCAACGTCTGACACGTCCTTGTCAGCGCCGGGATTGTATGGACCACCGGCAAGGCTTCGGCGATCTTCTTGTGCTTGTCGACCAAGGTCAAGAGAAGGTCCTTCAGGGGCTGAATGGCCTCCTCACTGGACCCGGGCTGTTGCAGACCCATTTGGTGATTCAAATCACCGATGGATTTGCGGAGACGTTGGGTCTCGTTGTTCAGCTCCAGAATTTTGGCATCCAGGCACAACATTGTATTGGCCATGTCCGAGGAAAGGTCATTACGAGTTGCATCGGACGCTTGTGTGCCATGGGCCACCGGGAGCCTAGGCATCTGATCAAGTAGTGGCTGAACATTGGCTGCAAGGTCTCCCACCGCATCCAGTAAGCTTTGCATTGCAGTCTGGTCTGGGAGCGTCTGCACGTTGTTTGCAAGATTGCCAACTGCCTTCTGCAGGTCCTGGAAAGCGGCGGGCAGTGCTTGTACGTGACGTTCAAGACGTACGAGTTTGGTCCATAAAGTACACACAAGGACCATCGTGAGGAGCCCTCCAAGAAGGACCGCTCCGGCTGAGAACCTCAGCCAACCTCCTTGCAGCAGGAAGCTTCCAACCGCAATGGCATCTTCCAAGGCCGGTACCGTCGACAGGCTAGCCATGGCCGATGGGAGGTAGCGAAATGTCCCACGTGTTGTCAAGGATCCTCTGCAGGGCTGCGCTTTATAACAGGGCAACGCATCCGACACCTGACAGGTTAGTTGAGCGGCCCCAATTAGTGTACCGTCCTGCCCCCCCCCCGTGTTGCTACAGCCATTCATGAAAGTTCGGGAAACCATGGTGTGGCAAGTTCAGATACACACGACTATAGTCTGCTTTCCTGTATAAAACACGCGTGTGGTTAAAGGAAAGAGCTGCTCGTGCAAATTTATCAGCGATGGTGTTGAGGGGGTGTCCTGCATGTCCACGTACATGCTGTTTTCTGGTGCGAGGACAGACTTCACGCCAAAGACTAAGCAGTTGATGCAGATCATGAGGGTGACAATTAAAGCGACACTGCTCATCAAGGATTTGCAACACAAAGCTCGAGTCAGTCATAAATAGAATAGGCACGTCATGTATGTGGGGGAGTGCTGCGCGAATCATCCGTAGAGCATGTATGGCGGCTCTGAGCTCAGCCTTGGTTGAGGTGCAGTCTCCTTCGACCTTGCCCTGAGCAACAACCGCTTCCTGAATGGGGGCGTAGGGCGCAAGAAAACTGACGGCGAAAGCTCCGAGTTTGTTTCTATGGCTACCATCCGAACAAACTTGAAGGCAGGCTTCGGCTTCGTGGATGACGGGACTAGGAACAAAACGATAAGGCGCTTCGTAGGGTTCTTCTACTGGGATATGTCTAAACGGCAAGAGGCAAAAAGCTTCTCCAGTTTGCAATAGACATCGGCCAGAGAGGTCAACTTTGTTTATGTCAGGATAGTACTGCAGGGGCTGGAGTCCTTTATGGTTCAACCATGCGCGAACAAAAAGCTTCCAGTTGTCTCGATCAAGTGCTGCGTCTTCCCAATAGGGGGGCGTTCCCAGGCCGCGCAGTTCCTCCCATTGTAACTGAATATAACGGTAGGAGTTAGGCCAGTATCCTAACTGGCGTCGAGTTTTTTTCCAGTTATCCTTAAGCCAATGGGAGTCACGAATGCGAAGGACAACGCAAAGGGGGGCATGCCGGGAAAGGTGAATTCGGGCCGCGTGTCCCCAATATGACATAAAGCTGACGGCATGCGCGCCAGCCCAAGACTGATGGGCAAGAAGTTGCGCGCACATACGACTTGCGCGTCTTCGAGATACCCAGTTGGCAGAGGAGGTGAGGAAAGGATCGAAAGCCAACCCAGCCAGGGAGGTGAGAAAGGTGGCATGCATGGAGGATAAGGCTTTACGCACAGCAGTTACGGGGCGTACACAAGGACTCATCCATCTCCAACGGGAAGTAACGTAAGTGTTAAGCAGATGAAGGCGTTTGCGCAAAGAGGCACAGGGACGGCGAAGTATTCTGTAGTAGCCCCAAAATGAGTTATTGGCCAAAGAGAGGCGAGAGGCAAGAATGGTCTGTGAATTAAGATCAAACCCCATAAGGACACCGAGGAACTTAAACGCGCGGACAGGAGAAATCGTGACATTTCGGACACACAGGTCGCGAGAAGGCAGATCCGGAGAAACAACAAACTTGCACTTTTCCAAAGCTAGGGAGAGCCCAATCGACGAAAGGATATCGACGACATCCTCGAGTAGGCGGCGCGCTTGCAAGTAAGATGTAGCTAAGAGAATAATATCGTCTGCATACAGCAAATTAAAAAGTTTCGTCGTAACCCCATCTGGTCCAGTAGATTTGATCCAGGTGTCCATGGACAAGTCCCACCGGGTACACATGAAGCCCAGGAAATGATCTAAAGTCCGACCGAAGATTTCCGCGCTATAGCTGGACCCCTGCAACAATCCACGAAAAAGCTTCTGTTGCCAGGATTCACCACCAATTCCAAGGACGACACGAGAGAGAGTAATAATTTTGAGAAGGAGGAGGGACTCAACTTTGCCACCAAGAAGGGCGAGAAAACTGGCAACAGAATCATGCGACAAGTGGTCGAACGCTGAAGAGATGTCGAGTTTAATCGCGATTAAAGGCAGCTTGTATTCCTGTGAAAGATGAATTACATGCTGGAGGCAGGTCGAGCCGTCTAAAGTTTGCGACCCCTTAATACAGGCGATCTGGTTAGCAGAGGGTGGTGGAAAGAAAGGCCGAAGACGAGTGAGAAGAATTTTGGTAAAGAGTTTGGAAGGCGTGGAAGAGAGAACAATTGGACGAAGGTGTTTGGGAATAGAGGGACAAGAGATTTTGGGAATAAAGGTAAGACGACTGAGAAGCCACGAGGAGGGGATTTCAGCTGTCTGAAAGAGGATCGAATTAAAGAGGTCAACAAGATGAACGCCGAGATCAGTCAAAGCGAGAGTCTGGAGAAACTCGTAAGAGATCCCATCTTCGCCGCACGACTTACCGGCCTTGCAGGTAGAAAGAACAGAGTTAACTTCCTGAAGGGTAATCAGGGCAGGCTTTTCGAAGCGAGGGACACGAGCGAGAAAAACATCCATGGGAGGTACCATGGGCGGGGTCTCGGGTGTGTATTTAATTTTGTAAAAACGCTTAAGTTCCTGCACGGCCTGGGAAGTTCCCCCTGCTCTCGCTATGTAGTTGCTATGCATGGTAACAACACTCTGCCGTCGCCTGAAGTACGCAATGGCCCTGAAATCACCTTGGGCGCCTTTATCAAGAAGATCAACTAGCCAAGCCGATTTAGCTGCACTCCTGGCCCTCAGGATGTCCTTGCCCAAGAGACGGGCTTCAGGTCCAGCTAGGCGACGAGGGTTTAGGATTAAGGGTTTAGGGATTTAGGCGTTGCGGCCCGAGCGAAATTAGGGGGCGGCTCTGTGATAGCAGTTTGCCGTTGCCCTTTTCCGTCCTTCCCAACCCTAGCAGTGCGCCATCGCTCTGCGCCGGGCTTTCACTCGTGTGAAGCCCCGTCTCCTGTGAGGAGACTGAGGGGAAGCGCTTCCCCCTCCCTCCAAGTGGAGGTCACTGGCTTCGCTGCAATTAAATTTGCCGACGCTGGTGTCAGCCTTCTGCGAGGAGGCATATCTACCCCTTCTGTCGCTGCGGATCTCGCCGACAACTGGTGGTGGTTATATTTGGCGTGGTGGTTACACATTTATGTGGAGGCCTCGCCCTTACCTCTTGTTGGTACCTTTGATAGTGCTGGGATTGGCTTTGACTATCTGGGGCAGTGGAGCCCCCTCCAGCCACGGGAAGACATCGGCGTCTTCCGTCTCCGAGCTGGCATCGACGCCAGCGGCGAGCACGCTCCAAGGCACGCAAAAGACTTCACTTGGGTCAGGAACTGCCGGGCGATCGGGCCCTCCTGGAGGCTCATCACGGCAGCATGGTGCCGAAGGCCGCAGACAAGAACAACCCCAAGGCAGCCGGCAAAGGCAAAAGCAAGGGTGGAGATACGCCTCAGACATCCAAGATCGACTTCGCTTTGCCAACGGCAATGGTTACCTGCTTACAGGCCATTACTTCCAGATCTACGCAAGATCTGTGGACGTCACCAACGGCGGTTCCTACAGATCTTTCAGTAGAGCAGCAAGCACAAAGAAGGGCATCGGCTGTGGGCAAACTTTCCAAGCGAATAAATGGAGACCTTCGTGCAAAAGAGGAACTTCGCACGGCCCTTCAGACGTGGATGAGCACTATTGGTTTGCACCTAGCCGGATTGGCTCAGAGAGTTCGGGCACTCGGAGACAAAGTGGATGTGGATCTTGCCGAGGCCTGTCGAGAAATGCAAGCGGCCCTAGCAGTACAGCCATCCCTGGCCACCTCGGAGCAGGTTGCCACCGCCATCGATGCTATCGGCAAGCCTATTTGGTCATTGCCTCAGGAGCAAGAAACACTCCGCCTCGCTGCCTCTCTTCGTGCATTCAGTGTGGTGGAACTGCCCGCCAGAGGACCCGATGGGATGTCGGAGGTCAGTTTTGGGACTGCAGGTATCGTTCCGTTTGGTACTGCAGATTCTGCTATGAATGGAGCCGGTGCAGCGGCCATGATATTCGATGGGGGCGAAAGTGGAAGGCTGCTCCATACTGGCGATGCATCCTCCGGTCACGCGAGGGTTCCTCCGAGTACTGCACCGGATCGAGATGCGCATGCAGGCGTTCCCGAGGGAGTCGCTTCCCGGGCCAAGCGCTGGCGACGCAGGGATGGTGCCGAAGCCAGCCGGCCATCCAAAAGCCCGAGGAGAGAGGTTTTAGCAGGTGCTCCTTGGCCGGCTTCAGCCACCGGTACAACACCGGATGCTTTGCAACGACAGCCACGAACACAACTCCTGGAGGTCGAAGAGTCTGTACACTCTACGGAAGATTCTGGGCTAACTTGGGAGTCCGCATGGCAGCAAGTGTTACAGTTCGCCCTAGAACATGGGACAGCGATGGTTGGCGAAGTCATTCGCGACTCTCAGCAAGACGCGGTCCTGCCGTTGCAGGACGACAGCCCAGAAGACAGGGCCGATCTCCTGGCGGCAGCCGAAGAGCTATGGATGGTTCTTCAAGCAGCGGCGGGCTTGGCAGATGCCGCGGCCGTCCCCTCTTTATGTGTGCGATTGCAAGAACTCCTCAATCGAGTTCGGCAATGCCCCAGTGCGCTCAGTGGCATCAGACAAGGGACGCTGCTGATGGCACAAATCACGGTCGGGAACCTGCTCGATCCATATTCTTATGCTCCGACAACTGCCCAAGAATGGCTGTTTCCAGCAGCTATCGCCGAGCATGGGGCACTTGCACGGGGGCACATCGCGACCATGCCCTCGGCTTCGCAGGCCATGACCGCTCTGCTTGCCAAAAGATGCCCTGCCCTCCTTCGAATACCAGACGATGGCGTTCCAGACTTGCTTTAGGGTGGGCGATCCTGGTTCTCATCGTGGGCGCTTGTTGTTCTGCGAAAAGAGGACCTCGCTCAAGCCGCCCTTGCCTCAGTATGATTCTGGCGTCGACGCTGATCTGTACCAAAGGTTGGTTCCACGGCATATTCGGCGAGAACCTTAGGTTTGCTGTAAAAAGTTTCCGCTGTACATACATACGATGTACAGACATTGTGTACAGCCTGCTCCTTCGGTTGTCAAATTCCCTTTCGAACAGGCGCGCGGCAGTTCTTGCCCAGGCTTATCTACATTCCGGGCGCCCTTCCCGTGGTCGCCACCAGACCCATCGCGGCGGTCCCAAGGGGCCCCCGGCCGGTTCTCGGCTTCAGGCTGGCTTCTTCCTCTGGCTTTTGGTGTTTCCGTGTCAAGGGGTACAGATATGGCAACAGAGCTTTATTCAGGGGCAGCCTGTCTTTACTACCAACAGTGTTCCGCCGGTCCAGGATATCCGCGATCTTCAGCCTGTCAGGACACCCAACTCTCCTATCGTGGAACCAGTGTTAAGAGCCGCCCCGCAAGCTCTTCGCACGATCTGTGTTTATAGGCCTCCATCGGCCGAGCAACCAACCGTTATGCTTGCTGATGATAGGGTGCATGGGCAGCTCTTGCATCGTATGATTTGTTCTGCCTTCGGCCTTGTTGATTCAGAGTGGTGTCTGAGACGACTGGTGGAGGCTCTCCCTTCACTTCCACCTGAACAATATGTATTGTCGCCAGCAGTCCTTTCTTGGGATCAGGTGTTAGTGCCAGTTGACCTTCGACCTTTGGGGGGAAAGGTTCGCCTTCAGCTCACGCATCGTTGTATGGCTTGTGGAGAAATCGCTGCTCGTGCTATGCAAACGCAGCATCTGGGCCCCTGCCCGGTCACCCTTTGCCGCACGAGTCAAGGTTGGTTTCATCCCACTGCGCGTTTGCTTTTGTTGCCATACGGTGATGCCTTCCAGGTTTGGCCGATGCATCAGGTTCCTACAACCGAACTGAGTTCGCTCACCGATAATGATGATAGGCCCCCTACCCTTGAAGATCGGTTTAGCACCAGTCTTTCACTTCCAAGTACTGGTGAGCTCGCGTGCCACGACCTCAGCGGAGCTAATGCTGTCATTCTGCATATGCATGGTCACACATACGCTTGTGTCCCCTCGTACGCAGACCACTTAACACTGCGATCAGCTGCATTGGCAGCAGTCGCTGCTGACCTCCAGATCCTTCCAGCCGGAAGGCTCTGCTGTGCTCGCCTCCTGCCTCCCCTTGATCGCATGCCGGCTATTCAATATGTTGCTGCCTACTGTCGTGAGGGTGAAGCTATGGGAGTTGTTGACCTCCGTCCTTCTGAAGGAGGGGTCTATGTGGTTGCTGTTCCGGAGGGCGCGACGCCAGCCGAGAGGATTTCTGTAGCAGTCAACATACATGGAGAACCCTCGGCGAATAGTCCAATTGCGGCTAGTCTTATGCAGGGTCATCTGCAAGTCCTCCATCGAGAACATGTCGTGGACCCTTTCGCTCCCTTGAACGCTGCTCAGCCAGCTCCCATTGTTGTCCTCAGACGCCGCAGTCATCTCACTGCAGGATATAGGGACCCTAGTCTGCCGGTTGACGACCTAGGTACTGATAGCCATGAGGTTCCGTTGATCTTCGGTCCTAAGCAAGATGAGCGGTCAGCGGCAGTAAGTTCCGTTTCGGCTTGGACAGGGGCCCTCCTTGGGTGCCTTTCTCTTTCCATTGCACCTCGACCGTGGCTGCTCTCCATCCTGGCCGCTGCTGTGCTGGCTGTTAGAGACCAGAATCTTGGTGAGCCTCTCTCTTCTCATGCAGAAGGTAGGCAATGAAGCCATTATCGTGTCGTTTGGGGTTTTCATTTCCGATTGGGT
>CAJNJA010015300.1:0-11817 GCA_905231915.1 Symbiodinium necroappetens | reverse complement strand
AGTTGGAGTTGGAGTAGGAGTAGGAGTAGGAGCAGGAGCAGGAGCAGGAGCAGCAGCAGCAGGGGCAGCTGCAGCCACAGCCGGGACACAGGAATGTTCCCGTTGGTTTCATTTTCTTCAGGCATTTCTGTCGATTCGACTACAAAAAATCTGGGTTGTGTGGATACCGCATCGATTCCTCAGTTTCCTGCCGCTGTAGCAGCTCGTTACGACGAATTCGTTGTGTCTCGGTGTGGCAACATATGCAACATAGAGGTCCGAACAGTTAATCTAATTATAGTCGTTAGTATACGTATACGATGTGCCCTACGAAAATTTGGCAGGCCCCTCCACAAACCCCATTCTGATTCTTAAGGCCCCAACCAAAAAAATCTATTTAAGGAGGCCCCAATACCAGAGACAGCTAGAATCGTGTCGGCGGACAGGCTGCGAAGATGAGGCAGATGAAAAGGCCAAGTGGCTCATGTCGTTTAGGGGTTTAGGAGTTTAGGGGCTCATTTTGCTGTTATTGATTGTGGTTGCTGTCATTGTTTATAATGGTTAATGATTGTGGTTACTGTCATTGTTTATAATGGTTAAGAAAGTTCTGCTAGTTACTAAAATTCGTAAAGATTCGTATTATTATGATGTTTATACATGCCATCACTGCAATTACTACTAGCCGTGTTCCCTGTTACCATTGTTGAATTACTATGCACCTGCCCCACTCCTCCTCCGGTCGAAGATGAAAAGCTCTAGTCGAAAGCAAAACAGCAGCTTTTTGAGGTTGTCACCATTGAAGCAATCCCCTCAGCGTACCATTAGTTCCTTCGCAATCAGCGATGACCTACCGCGTTCTGGTGGGGGGAGGTGGGAGTCCGCCTTCCGCAGACTGCAGAATCAGGGAGAGGTCGGAAGCCCGGGCGTGGCTTAGAGGCTTAGAGCGTTCCTGACAGTCGGGCTTCCAGATCAAGGTATTCTAAGGTTTGGGAGTCAGGGTTTGGGGCTGTTTTGGGCTTCGGCAAGTTTAGGCTAGGTGCTATAGTGGTTCAGCAAGAGCAACTTTTGATCTCCAAACCACTGAAGGGCCGCAGCCATAGCTGTCGCTTATGACCGTGTCAACGCTGGAAGTCCTTGGTAACTGAAGTTGTCGCAGGTTGGACTTGAACGAAGCCTCCTCCAGAACTCTGGATGTGTCAGCTCTGCTGGACGATTTGATGCTCAAGCCCTAGTCGGTTGTCGTATCGTAGGGCTATTCGCAGAATGGATTCTCGTTTTCAGCCGTGGTGCGGAGAATGCGCCTGCGAAACCACTGTGAACGAGGAAATGCAGTGGACAAGGTCTAGGTTTTCCGTAGAAGATGAGCGCGACAGCATGACATCGAGCCAAATGCTGGGAGATGTTGCTGGTCGCAAGTCTGGCCTAGACGCGTCGGGGTGCAGTATTTGCGTCAGTCCACAGCGGCCGGATGCTCTGGTCGAAAACAGAATTAGTCAGAGAGTTGGGCCGTACCTCGAAGTGGAAGCTGAACTTCTTCGCGGCGTGCCACTCTGCAAGACCCTGAGGGGCATGGGTTGGATGTGGCGAAGGAGCCCGCACAGCGTTCCGGAGGAAAAATGGCAATTCCTGTGGCAAAGCTTGCGGCCTGTCAACACCTATGATGTTTTCATCTCCCATACATGGAAGAGCTCAGGGTTGTCGAAGGTACTTGCTCTTCTCTTGAGCACAGGCTGGCACAGCGCTCTTGCCTTCTGGCTGTTGGCTATTCTAGTCATTGTCACCTTGCAAGTATGTTTTCCCGATTTGGACAATCACAAGCCTTTCGTTCTCAGCAAGCGCATCATGAACTTCGAAGAAGCGTGTCCACTTGCACCATGGGCTGTGATTGCAACCCCCTTGGCGATGACCCTGGGCGTGCTGCTTGCGCCGTATCTCCCCCAAAAGCTGATGAAAGAGGGTACGTGCTTCCTAGATGCTGGGCGTTCCTTAAGAATCACTTTCAATCAGCTCTAGCCTTTGTAGCTAAGTTTCCTGTAAGTTGGTCCGCGTTTTCGAGCTAGGCAGAACCATGGTTTAGGATTCCTTCCGGGTTTGTACGACAAGGTCTCAGGATTCATGGTACTTCACGGGTACTGGGTTTAAATTTAGGGTTTGGGGTTTAGATCGCAGACCTTATTCGCAACTGGCAGTACCGACATGTGTGACTGCCATCCTTCCATGCCCGTGACATCTCTGATACGTGTGGTTTCAGCAACAGTGGCAGTCATTAGCATGTGTTTCGTCTTGCATGGAACGATGCCTGCCTTGTGCTTATCAAATTCTCACGGTATGCTTCCAACACTCGTGCAAACAAGTATGGGCTATACAAGCATACATGCATGCATGCCTACAAGCATACAAGGATAGACAGATAAGTGGGGAGACAAACGGATGAATCGGTCCCTAGATAGACAGTCAGAATATTTGTCTCATTTGCGCTCATGCGGTGTTTGCTTGATTGCTTGCACTCACAACTACAGGTGGTCGAACAGAAGGGTAGACCACAAAAATCGAAGGCAGTGCCAATGGGCATGTACTGCAGGTGCCTTACAGTATGCGTTGTAGAAGCACATGAAGACCTGCACACAGATGCAGATGCATACACGAACGCACAGATACTTCTGCATGTTTTCGAGTTGCGAGCAGGGTGGGTACAGCGAGGGTCTTGGAGAGGTCTATGTCTTTCAGATTCGCGTTGTACCAGTAGTTCACAGTCGCTGAAGGACTTGCCAGGAGTGAGGACATCTTGGGGCCAAGCATTTTCCTCATCTATCCTTACGGTTATTCACCCTGCTGGGGCTCGGACTAGGGGTTTCCATCAGACATGAATCTTCGACGTTGGAGCTCCCCAAAATCAGTCGCAAGAAGATTCGGTCTTTTGGACTGCGGTGTGCAGCTGGCTTTGTCCGGATGCGACCCGCATGAAGTGAAGAGCGCCTGCGTCAACTGAGGATGTCGCTTGCATCCATCAAGCCGACCCAGCCCTCAAGGAACGTGGGATTTATGGCATCGGTGGTTTCCTGCAACATGCGGCTTGTCTCTAGAGGTCGTGTCTGACAACATGGGGTCGTAGATAGGACCGGAGACTTAGAGGCGACTCATCGCGTGCCAACCGAGGCTGCAGAGCTCCGAGTACTGTGGACTCCTCCTTACCTTACACGCTTGTGGTGAACCTCGGCGTATTTTTGGGCTTCGTTGGGGGCTTTGGTTGGGGGCTTTCTCTTGCCGGAGCCGTGCCGGATGGAGCTGGGATTCGTATGAAAACATGACAAGTCTCATGTGGACCTGGCGTGGCCAGACGAAGCGATCGAAGGAACAGACACGAAGACAGACCGGAAACGGACGGCAACAAGCTACATTCAGCAGGGTCGGGGAGGATCCACACTTAAGCTCTCCAAAACAGGGGAAGAACGCCGCACTCCGCATTTGCTCTCGGGAGGGAAGCAGCGAGAGAGACAACGCCATACAGGTACGTAAAGTTTCCTGCGACAGATCCGAAGACGTCACCATTACATATGTATACATATTATCATTACTACTAAGACGATTGTTTTTGTTGTTGTTTGATTCCAAACAACAAAAAAGTCTCTGAGTAAAACTGAGCTTGCCGGCTGTTTTTAGGACTTGAGGAAATACGAAGGATTGCATTTCCAGTTTGGTTGTGCTGCTCAGCACTCTTCCCAAAGCGGGTCCGGGCTGCGATGGCTCGTAACAGTGCCGATCATCTCGCTGAGGCATTTTCGAACTCGCGGCCTATCGCGTGGCCAACCCGACAGGGACACTTGCGCTTAAAGCAGTGCCTTTTGGAGCATCCTTGGCTGTGCTGTTTTGGTCAAGCAGGCAGTAGTTTTTTGTTGTTTTCTGTACGTGCCCTGCGAGCTTCGCGTGCCAACCCAGGCGGATCACTTTAACACCAATTTTCATTGAGCACTCCGTGCTTTTCTTAGCACCTGCTCTCTGGGTTGCGTCCTCGTGCTACTGGGCGGCGGCTGCATCCGGCCTCAACAAATATGGCTTCATTCTGGGCGAGGCCCTTCCCATAGGAATTGCTCTGATTCCACTTGTGGGCTTTGTCCAGGGCCTGCGGCGGTTCTTCTGCGCAAAGCATAAGCTCTTCGAAGAGCTCAGAGCATTCAAGCTGGCATCGGCTGAGTGCAGCGAGCTGTTCGACCAAATCTTTGTGATTTCTGCGATCCAGAAATGGTATGGCAGCGCCGAGGAGTTTGAGAAGTTCGTGCAGGGAACCCTCTGTTCCGAGATGTCAAATATTCAAACCGTGGATGTTCCATTGCCATACTGCCTCCTCCTTACCGCGTTCCCAGTCAGCGCTACGATTGATGAGAGCTTGGCGCTTTGGGCTGGTGGTGCTCCCATGCCGGTGGTGTCTTTGGCAGGAATAGCAGCCTTGAGACCGTCTCGTATTCCATAACCCAGTTAAGTACATCAGTGCAGGTTCAGCTACTGTAGGTTTCAAGATGGCAAGCATTCTTGCACGACTGTGTTCTGCTGCACCAGAAATCCCCCAGTGGCTGTTTGGGATTGAGGTGGCTTCAAGCCTGATTGGACATGTGTACGGCATATGTGTTTGTTGGTGCCTGGTCAGCTTCAAGCTTTTGTACTACCTCTGCGATCGCTTCGCAGTGGCCAGACACACCGGTTTCGCTGACTACTTGCAGCCTGGCACGACATGAGCTTAACTGTTATCAGTCTTCCTACTGTCAGCTATTGTCATGATTGTTAAGATTCCTCCTCTTAAAAGTCTTGCTGTTTCAGTTCCACTACCAAAATCTGGCTGATTGAGTTCCTCTACAGGACTGGGAGACATGTTGGCTGGCAAGACAGGTAGTAGCAAGAGACCCTTGAAACTGCATTCTGAAGAAGTGCAGCAAGGGCAAATCGGTTAAACGCAGTCCGAGCTTTGCATCGATTGCTGGTTGCCCGCTCAGGCAAACTCTACTCATTTACTTATCATTCTCTCTGTTCTTCCTCGTCGGAAGCTACACAGGCCCTGGTGCAAGAAACAACCAACGACATAGGGACATATAGAGTTTAGGGGACTGTTTTTAGGGTGTACTGTCCTGACTTGGGCAAAGGGTTGAAGACTGCGAGCTTCGACAGGTGAGCTGGCCTACCGTCATAGCCTGGAGACCGCCATTTGCCATGCTTGACTCCTGGCTCAATGTGGAAAAGTTCCTTTGTGCCG
Source organism: Symbiodinium necroappetens (assembly GCA_905231915.1). NCBI lineage: Eukaryota > Dinophyceae > Suessiales > Symbiodiniaceae > Symbiodinium > Symbiodinium necroappetens. The sequence continues at coordinate 6,596 of CAJNJA010015300.1, read as the reverse complement.
TTTGCGCGCGTCCGGTTTCACCTTTTCGTAAGCCCCTAAACCGCCTAAACGCTGCAAACCCTAGGCATTTGCACACTGGTTGCTTGCTGTGCGTGTGGCTGGACTTGGATCTCTGAACGGCTCTCCGAGTTGAAAGGACGACCTGTCGTCTCCTAAGTTTGGAGACTTGAGAACAAGCCAGGCCTGTGTTTGGTGGGAAGTGGTACGCCCTTTGGGGTGAGTTCGCAGATTTGCAACCAACGGAATGATGACTGTGTATTTTTGCTTTATAAGGTTCTGTGCCTCTTCCGCAAGCTTCTAAGAAGCCTTGGCAAACATGCACAGGGGCAGATCGTTTATTCATGCTGTCCAACTAGCCTGATGAGCGCTGAATGATCGAAAAAGAATTGGTACTCGTGAAACGCACAAAGAATGTGCTATCACGACCTGCCCAAGAGCACCAAGAAATCAACGGACGTTATCCTTGTCAGAACAGAAGAGCAAGCAAGCTGTCCCGTGTAGGTAAGCGATGGTAGGAGCATCCTCGTGCGATTCTGGCCTGGGTCGTTACTCATAGTGTGGTGCGACTATATTATATCATATTAGATTGCGAGCTGGAGGCTTGTCCCGTGAGGTGCACTGCGACTCCTTGCTGCAAGCCTTGGAACTCGCGGGCTTCACGATCCTGCGCCAAGCCTGGTTAGACGAGGACAGCAAAAGATCCGTTGCTCCGCCTCACGCTTGAGATCTGATGACTAGATCCAATTAGCTCCCTATCACTCCCCCAAAGCCTAAGCCCGGCCTAAGCTTTTCGAAAATTATCAGTGGCAGAGTTGACAGGTGGTGAGCCAGATCACGAGGCTGCGGGTACTCGCAAGAAGTTTGCACAATGCGAAGATGGCATTGACTAAGTTTGCTGGCTCAGGGTACGGGATGTCTATTTCTGCACTGGCTGGTTTTTCAGGTTGAAGTTCTACGTTGCGGACATCGATGATGATGATGGTGATGTTGGCACTGGCCAGGTTGACTCAGCAGCTGCGGCTGCTGCAGATGCTAAACAGATGGTGACGGTGAGGGCGATGCCAGCGCTATTGATGATGTCCCGATGAGTTGCCTAATGGCGGGTACCAGTCCATTTTATGTTTGCGTGGTGATTAATCCTTACGATGAGACAAGAGGTGTCATCATGAAGGTGACGGCCTGTGCGATGATACTTCATTCCTGCCGCGAAGCTTATGTTTCCTCATTGCTATTGTCCGTGGCTGCTGGTTGGTCACAGTGAGTCAGTGAATGGCCTGAACATGCAGTGGCTGATGACGATTTGCATACTCATTCCCACTGTACAAATCTTCGCCAACGTTTGCTACTGGGTTACCGCTTACAGTCTAGAGTGTGTGAACGGTTTCGTTTTAACCGGGGGCATGCAAGTGGTCTCCTTTAAAGCAGGTCTCCGCAACGGGTTGCAATTGGTCTCAGAAGGATGCACGGGATCTTGTCAAATCGGGTTGTCTTACCGACAGTCATTCCCATCATGACCAATACATCATCATAGCCTCACATGCGTCAGTGGCAGATACAACTCGTTGGACTTGGACGAGTTCCTACAGATGCTGCACATGTACGAGGACACCGCTTTCATTCTGTGGACCTGGCTTTAAAAGGGATTAGAGATCATTAGGGTTTGAGGGTCACGTCTCTAGCGACCGGAGTTCCGAAGTGACCTCAAGCTGCATCTCGTCAGGAGAGACACTATGCAGAGTTCACGAAGGTATTTGAGCACTTCGACGATGACCAGAGTGGCACTCTGGAGGCAATGCTGAGATGATTCACGGTCAAGCCTGCACCACACCAAAAGCGGTGCCCTGCAGGTGGAACCGGGCAAAGGCTGTGATGTTCAGCCACTCCTTGTACCGATAGCGCACATGGCCAGCACACTGCACAACTACTAGAAGGCCCCATAAACTACAGGCATGAAGCGCACCCCTTTACGAGTAGTGACAAGAAGAAGCTCGGGGGGTCTGCAGTGCAAGAACTAGAGCACAAATTCCCTCGAAGATGGTTAAGACATGTAAATCCACATGTAAATCATGCTAGTTAAGAATTAGTACTACCATGTAGTAGAGAATGCGTTGGACAGGCCCACGAGCTCGCCAACTTGCTAGAGCAGTGCGGGATTACGGCCTTGGACCAGGCAGGTGTGGTTATGGCTCTTTGAAAGCGTTTAGGGGTTGGGGCTTAATGTGACAATGTGGGTTGAAAGGAGCCTGCAGGATGCAGAAGCTTGAATAGTCAGTAGTGACATTATATCGACTTCTGGTCATGAGCCCTGAACCCCGGACCCGTGAACCCTATCCTGTACAACCTGATAGAATGTGATATATCATCGGATAGTCTAATATGGCAGACCCCAAACCCTACACCCTAAACCCCATAATTTAGTGTGGGCCTCTGTGTGGTTGGGGCAGGTCCTCAAGGAGATCATGGTCGAGGTCTGGCGCTGAAGTCCTCCTTTAGGGTGCTTAGGCCTTAGGCCTTTGGGGGTTCGGATTTAGGGTTTAGTGTGGTTTTTCCGTTTAGGAATCAGCGTGCTTCGGGCTTCTTGGGCTAAGGATTTAGGGTGTTCAGGGTTTCTTCAGGCTGTCACGCCGGTGTTCGTTTTGCATGCCAAAACAGCGAGTTTTGTCCGAATCTCCTTGCGATCTGGTCCCGAACTTTAGGGCGCCGTACGAAGAGTAGACGAATTATATAATATATAGGGTTTTCTAAAGGACCATGATGTTTTGGCAGTTAAGCATCTTTGCCTCATGAAAGTACGAGGATATACTACTGTAATCTACCATGGTAACCTATAGTATACTATAGTGTACTATAATTCTGTCGAAGATCTGGCATGCACACCGGCGAGCGAAAAGTAGGAAACTAGGCAGTGCTTGGCTGCTTGGCCACGCCCCAAGGTTGCTCCTGCTGATCCGGGCTCCATCACAATGGAAGAGTTCAAGCGCGGAACCCCAGACACGTAGACACGACCGCGTTTAGCATTGACTTGAGCTGTCGATGCAAAGATGCCAGGTTGCTGACCAAAACCTCTGTAGAGCTTGCAGGAGCTATGTTCAGAGTTTTAGCTGACAGGCGGGTCATCGAGATCATCCATGTCAACGAGGCACAAACTGCTCTGAGCCTGTAACCAAAAGCACGCGCCCACTGCAACCAAAACTTGGTATTCGCGAAAAGCAAAAAGACACCAAGTATTGCCAACTTGCTACAGAATCTGCCGCCAGACGAAGAAACTTGACGCGTTGCTCCACCGAAAGGGCACTGCATGCCTGTAGCTTACAACTACGCTACTTACTGCAGCGAAGGATAAAGACATTCTTTCAGGCTCGGATTTTCTCTGGCCCTGTTCTGTTTCGCGCTTGAGTGGAAGACTCGGGGCAAGGAGGCAGACAAAGGCCGTAGAATTCCGGAAGCCCTCGTCCAGCCGCATACGCAGTCCACAATCCCCTTTTGTTAAACTTGTATTGTACGAGATCTAAATGGTTTTTTGCAAGAGATCTTCGGCTAAGTTCACCGCGACGGGCGAAGTCAACTTTCACGCACTAGCCTCCGAGACATCCACTGTTCGGCTTGCCAGGGATTTTCCTCCCGCGAAATCATCAAGCTCAAGGAAGGGTTCACAACAAAGGGATCGGGGGGAAGACGTGCTCGGGTCTTGGGGCCCAGAGTGTGGCAGCTGATCTGATCGGAGGGTTTGCTTTGCAGTTTCGTCGTTTTTGCCTGTCTAGGCAGACGGCCCGCGCTCGATGATGGCACTGGATTCATCATGCCTACACCACGTATTCGCTAACTTTGCAACTGTCTGAGACAGAGGGGCAACCAGAAAAGGCCTCAACTCTATCCTTCATCTCCCCGCGCAGGAGGTGTTTCGCAAGTTTGACTTGGACAGGCCTCAGATGCCTGGGCAAACTGCAGGTCAAAAAAAGCCCATTTTTTGCCTCTCAGAGCTCTATCGACAGGGGTGGCACTATGGACACCAGCGAGCTTCACAAAGCGATGGCATGGCTCGGCCACGGCCTGACCAAGGAGGTGACGACGGGGGCTCCCGTGGGTTCAGAAATCAGAATGGGCACAGCTGCATCTTTGAGTCTTGACTTGCAGGCTGTGTAGGCCATTTGCTCTCGTCTCCTAAACGTGTTTGTCTGTTTTCGGCTGAGTGCATCTGTGCAAAACAGCTCGGTCTTCGACGTGCGTGTATTGCAATGTTGCTTGCTTCTCCATGTCTGGGGACCGTGCAGAACTCCAAAGCATCGTGGCTGCTCGTCTTTGCTTGGTGATAAGCTGCAGCAGTTGGCAAGTTTGCCTGTTGACGACATCCTTTGCCAGGCATGCGCGCATTCCGAAATTCCGTGCGATGGAACAGCAGATGTCTGACAAGCCATGACGCAATGGGGCACCACGAGCTCGTCATATCGATAACTAGCCCACCGTCATGCAAGCAGTGACGACAAACGCCACAAGTCAAAACTCGAGGGCTGGGGCGAGCCAAAATCGAATCAAAAGAAGCAACAGGTTGAGTAAGGAGGAGAGCAGCCCGAAGCCACAGGAGACCAACGTCTGCGCACGAGCATGCAATGTGTTACACAGGCCCCAGACCACGCAAAACTGGGGACTGAAAGGACGACGACATGACTAGGACCATGAGGCCATAGAAGCAAATGGGCCAAGGCATTCTGACATCAGCGCAGTTTAAGTTTCCAAAACGATGGGGCATAGATGGATTACATGTTAGTACTTGAGCAGTCCTACATCTCCGTTCGGAGACGAGCGCGGTCCTGTGCCAGGAGGTGCAGCTGATCTCGGACAGCTGCGATGTCGGAGGCGCAAGACGATCTCAGCATGTGGCAAGCTGGAGGGTCCTCGGCGGTTTCTCGGGAAAGCTAGAAGGGCCAGCTTGCCAGTTCAAACAGAGCCCTCCTTCACCGGACAGGTAAAGGCGTGCTTGAGGAGTGCGAGTTCTTCGGCTTCATGCGAAAGGTCAAGGAGAAGGAGGCACTGCGATGTGCACTCTTGGGGACATCTCGGGGGGCTCTAGGGATTCGAGATGCAGGCGCTGGTTGCCCTTTAGACTCCCCGGGCCCCATTCTTCAAGACGGTTTCATGGGAGTGTCATTGCTGGGCTGCAGCTCCAATCAGAGTTGCTCCATGTGCATGAGACGATGTGAGATTCAGGTTCGATATCTTCGGGAAGTGAGAGTTGGCGGAACGAACATGATTCAGCCTGCTTCCCGTCCAGGATCCCCTATAGTCCATAGAAAGATATGTCTACTAGTAGGGCAGACCCCAAAACTTGATTCGAATTTGTCCACAGTCAAGATGTCTGAAAAGGCAGTTGTCTCACGGCAACAGCCTGCCGTTTGTCTGTCAACCGATCTCTGATCTGCAGATCCTCATGGTGAAGCGGGAGCTGAAGAAACAGCGCCCGGTGGGCGGTGCTGTGCCGCACAGCTGAAGACTGGTAGTCGAATAGGAATCTGGGATTCGTACGGGCTTCATTGTCTGAGAAGCTACATTTGAAATCTCTAAATTAGCACGTTCATGAGGCTAGCTGCTAGCTACTATGTATGAGTGTGTGTTTATGAGAAGCCGAACCTCATCAGGTACATGCAGAAACAGCTGGATCGCGTGCTGAGGACAGGATGCTTTGTAGCATCCATAGCTGCCTCAGCATGATCGAATCGTTCCATTCCAGGGCCTTGGGCTACATCCCCAACGCTCAAGCCATCCGCGATGCTGCTGAGGAGAGGCTTTCAAGTTTTTGCTCGAGCATGACTTAAAGGATCTACAAGCACCCGGCATGCCAGCTCTGGCAGAGTTGTTGCTCAACAGCGTGTCGCGGGCCCTACCCCAGATGCACCATCTGACGATAAGTCAGCGCCCGAGCAGCAACAGCCCAGAAGACTTGGAGCCCTTCGCAGGGACTGACCTATGTTTAAAAAACAGTCTGCCTGCAGGATGCTGCCATCATCCGCCGGAGCTCTCAGAAGTTGCTGGGTGATTGGCCTAATCCCTCTCTCTTACTACTCCCCTTGCGTCTACCTGTAGTACTACTACAACAACAGCAACAGAAACAGCAACCACCACAACAACAACACCACCACGGACCACCACGACGAGGACAACGACGACGACTACTACAACTACTACCACTCTACTACTAGTACTACTACGACTACTACTGCCACTACTACTACCACTGCTGCCACTAGTATTACCGATAGGAAGAGTACTTGTACCACTACTACATAGCTGCTACCACCTCCAGATATTCCCTTCTATCCGCAGCCGAAAATAACTATTACTACTGCTGCTGTTGCTCCCTCCGCGGCATTGCTCTGCGCTGCAGCTGTTGTGGTGCATGCTGCTGTTGTTGCGACACTGCTACTACTGCTACTACTAGTATGATTACTACTACTACTACTACTACTACTACTACGACCGGAGTAAGACGAATCAAGTTATTGGCCGAATATGTGGCCGGAGAAAGAATATTGTGGCTAGGAGAAGCGAAACAAGTGCGTTCCATGGCTGCTTGGGTCCCTTCGGGGATCATCCGATAAAGC